>APFE031149100.1:7503-20698 GCA_000404065.3 Pinus taeda
TATGCTTTATAAAATCACCAACATTTAAAAAAAATATTTACACTTAATACATTAAAAAGTTTAAAGTGTAAAAAATAAGCCCTCTAAAATCAAGATGAAAATCACTAACATTTAAAAAAAAGTTCATACTTGATACTTAAAAAAAAAAAATGTCAAAAATAAGCCCTAAAAAAATGTGTTGATGTTACATCAATACTTTTCAAAATAAGCATGAAAATCGCTAACATTTAAAAAGAAACGTTCATACTTGATACATAAGAAAATTTAAAGTGCTAAAAATATGCTAAAAAAAAAGTGCATTTTGAATCACCACTTTTCAAAATCAGGGGATTTCTTGCTACCTCAAAAAAACGGGTACTAGGTAATTTTCTCGTTTGATCAGTAACTATGTTTTTACCAATCTCACCAATTCTTAGCGAGTCAATGAAGGCCATTCCCTTATGATACTTTGTCTTAATAACCTCCCCCCATATTCCAGCGTCAAATAAAGCCTGCCATAGAGATTTTAAGAGCAGGGACCATCCAAAATTTTTAGTGTTTAGTATTCCCAAACCTTCCTTTGGTCTAGAAATGATTTCTCGTTTGACCAAATGAAAATTTTGAACCATATCTGAGCCAGACCATAAGAAACGGGATAATATATAGCAGATCTTACTAATAATATGTGATGAAAGCACAAATAAATGCACCCAATATGTAGACAATTGTTGTAGGATGGCTTGGACTAGGGAGAAAGTCGGTGATGAGTCCAACACTTAATTTTATTTTGGAACTTTGTCAACAACCACGTTCAATCCCCAAACCTATAATTGTTTGGTTTTAGTCAAATCCCTCCTTAAGTGGCATGGTGCCCACATCAAAAATTCCAGCGATGTAGTCTATCTAAGATTTGTCTCCACTAGAGAAAAGAAGGATAGGCTTTTGGACTATTTGTTAGGAGTCCCGAGGCCTCACCATAATGGTGGAAAATGTTGTGTAATATCAACCACTTAACCCTCGATATCATCCCAAAAGTAAGAATGTCATCAACAAAAAATAACTTAATAAGTGGGCAATACTAACCTTATGTTTCATTCCCAACCAACAGAAAGTCCCCAAATTTTTTGCCACATTTATCTTTCGACTAATTCCATCCATAACAAGAATGAAAAGTAGGGGCGATAGGGAACACCCCTACCTCGATCCCTGACCAGCCCAAAAGAAATTTGTGGGATATCCATTTATAAGAACAACAAATCATGCCCTTGTCACGCATACCATAATCCACTCCACATAGTGTATATTTAACCCAATATTCAGGAGTACTATCCCGAGGAAAGACTAGTCCACACAGTCATATGCCTTCTATACATCGACTTTCATAACCACCACATCTAATTTCTTGGTATGTATGGAGTGTATGCACTCTTGTGCAATGAAAATGGCATCATGTATTGATCAGTTGTGGAGAAAACCAAATTGCTTCCTGGAAATGTGAACCAATAAAATCCCCTTAATGCGCCCCGTAAGGATCTTAGATATAAGTTTATAAGCGATATTGCACATAGATATCAGTCTAAATTATATAAAGGAAGATGGATTTAATACCTTCAGGATGAGCGTGGTGAAATTTGAATTTATGGAAACAACATTGTGCCCTGTCATCCTTGATTCCTCTACCATCTCCAGCAGGTCCTGTCCCATAACGTCAAAGAAATGTAAAAAAAATTCCACCATCTAGCCTTTAGAGCCTTGACATTTTTTTTTAGGAAAGGAATTCATCACCGATAGTATTTCATTAATAGACACCGGTCGATATAGTGTTTCATTTGTTTCGTCATTGAACATCAAAGGGTATTCCTCTGCCCCCCAAAGTTGATCTTCAATATTTACCTCTCCTCTAGCTTTGAAGTGGTTTCGAATTATACAGCGTCTTTCTAGATCTCTTTAGTGGAATAAACACAATTCCCACCAGCGCCCTTGATGTGTCAAATAGTGTTTCTATTCTTCCCATGACATGTAAAATGGTGGAAGAATTTTGTATTTTTGTCCCCTTCTCTGATCCATAAAGCCCTAATTTTTAATCTCCATGTAGATTCTTGTATTTGAAGTATGCGTCTTTTTCTCTTTTCCAATTCTTTCAGTCATTCCAAAATCTACATACTAGGCGTTGTATATACCAAATTATCCCCAATTCCCCCAATTTCCTCAATCAAAAATTTAAATTCCTTGTACATTTTGTTCTTTTTTTCGCTCCCATATATGGCCCTGGCTCTTCATAGAATTCAATTTAATATATTTTCCATCGCTGGCAACCCCGCTGGGAAAACAAAATATTTCCAAACATCAAAATCAGATGTTTAAAGTCTTCATCCTAGAGCCATATTCTATTAAATTTAAAAGGTATACCTTTTTGAACTATTTTCGTTCACCATTATAACACAATCGAGCAGTGGTCTAAGATGAAAGCCTTTTGCACCCAAGACCTCAAATTCCCAAATATCTCAATCAAATTCTCATGAACCATAAATCTATCCAATCGTTTTGCAATGTACTCCATTCCTCTTCTTCCATTGTGCCATGTAGGCGCGATAGAAGCGGGACAAATGTCTGCTAGATGATTTTATTTGAAAAATGATAAAATTGATCAACAAGAGGGTCACTTCTGCACCAAAAATCTCAACACTCTTCTCGAGATAAAATGGCATTATAGTCCCTAGTTATAATAAGTGGGAGGTGTCTTTAGTGCGACTTTTTGGACTTTCCAATGCCGAAATCTGGTGGAAAAATTTGAAGTGAAATCTTGATTTATGTTATTTAAACTGGTTTTTTAACTGCGTATTTGGATTCAACGCCCTTAAAAACTCTTAGGACACTTTGATTGTGCAAGGATTACCCATCAAACTTGTGATTTCAATAAATTACTGCGAAATTTTAGAGAAATTTAATCGAAAAAACCCACCAAAAAAACTTTCAAAAAATCGCACTAACAACTTCTAAAAAATAACTCAATTTTCAATATCTCTGAAGATTCTACACGATCCGAGAAAGACTGCTTCCCATTGTATGGAGCATATAAATTCCAGATGTAAATCCATTCCTTGTACCACGAAAAATGAAAAGCCCACACCTCGAGATTTTTTAATTATTTTTGGCTTATTATGCTTTAACAACAAAATATGCAGATGATTATTATATTAAAACATTAGAAAATATATCTCGAAAGCACTATCATAGATATAGTGTCGACATATCTGAATATAAATACACTTCCAAAATGTAAAATATACGTAAACACTATTATATTAAAATATTAGAAAAAATATCTAGAAAGAATTATTTATCATAGATATTTTGTCGACATATCTGAATATAAATACACTTTCAACTTCCAAAATATATTTACAATAAAGTAAAATTCATGTGAAAAGTCATGGTTTTTTTAGAGGTCGATGGGTACATAAAGTAAAATTTGATGTTTTTCATGTGAAAATTCATGGTTTTTTTGAGAGGTCGATGGGTACATAAAGTAAAATTTGATGTTTAAAGTTATGGTTTATAATTAGGTCAAGGGGATTTATGAGATTTAAAGTTTAACATGTTTTTAATTAGTTTTTATCTAAAATTTTCATGGAAATAATTTTTAAAATAAGTTAAAAAGATATATTAATTTAATTAAAATTTGAGGATTTTTTGATTTTTGATTTATTTTTGATTTATTTATTTATTTTTATGTAAAACTAAATTTATTGATAAAAACATAATATACAATGAGGCTTCGGCCTTTGCGGGTCTAGGTCAGCCATATGACCATTTTAAACATGAAGACTTAGAATCGAAATTGCCTCAGATGGGGAAACCAATTTGAGAATGAGATAAAGATAGGTTCATTTTGCCCACGCGGGGGCTACAATTCCAGAACTCAAAATTTACCACCAAAATTAACCACTGTAAAAAGACTGTAAAATTTCCCCAATCTGAGAATGAGATAAAGATAGGTTCATTTTGCCCACGCGGGGGCTACAATTCCAGAACTCAAAATTTACTACCAAAATTAACCACTGTAAAAAGACTGTAAAATTCAAAAAAGGCTGCCAAAATTGACCACTGTAAAATTCAAAAAGTCGGCCAGAATTAACCATTGTAAAACTAAAAAAACAAAACTTATAACCTCAGCTTGACACGTGACTTGTGGCATGCAACTACTAGGTGTCTTAGGACAGTGGCTTCTCTTCCACGATCGGACACCAACCATACTCTCCTGAATCAGTTTCCTCTGCCTGCCTGCCACCTGCGGTGTCCTGTGGCTCTCGGTCTTCCACATCAATGCCTTTGTTTTTACTGGTGGCGTTGCCTCCCGATGTCTTCTGTCTGTTGTTGGATGGATGGTCCATGGCTTTTTGTGGGTGGCTGGAGCTCGGCTCCCCCTGAATATTGACGTGCGAAGGAGGGACCTGGTTCATCTTAGGGTTGTGGTCTAGATCAATGCACAAGCCAGCTACCTCCTTGAAGTCCACCGAGATGGTAGCAATGATTAACGGTTTGTCCATGGAGCAGAGAAAACGAAATTGAGTCTGCTGGGAAGTAGCAGTGAGATTGGTGTGCTGGGTGGCTCCACTAGTCCGACAAACCTCACGGGAGCAAGCTCGTCCTCTACCACTACGAGTATCTGGATATTTGCCATGGAAGCGGGAAGAGGAAGGGCTGGGGGTAGGGAGGCTGAAGGGGAAGTCGAAATAGATGGAGGCAATGATGGGGGGCGGATGGCACTATCACGACTACCACCTCACCTACATCGCATGTGATGGCGTCGACGCATATTTCTCTGAGTTGGATGCTACAACGAGAGTTGAGCCAAAGTGGCAGGGAGTGGGGCATGTACAACAGAGGAGAAATTGTGAAGAATAGGGGGAATCAAGTCAGGGCCAGAGATAGGGACCAAGACCTCAATTTGTATGGTGCAATGAATGCACTGAGAGAAGTGGTGACCATTGTCCAAGTCGACCCAGCGGAGGAGACTACAATGTCTACCCATTATGCTGTGAAGGCTTTGGCTCTGCTGTGGTAGGGTGGCAAGAGCAACTCAGAGGCCAAATGGAGAATTGCGGAGGGCTTGGCTCCATATTTTTATGCTTGTAGGGGATGTCTCAATCCGCACAACGAGTTGATGGTGTCGGCTGAGGGGCAGAGACCTGCCTTAAATTCCCACAGGGGAAAGCGCAGGTTACCATGTGGTTCAACCACCTGCTTGTCCGATGGCATATCTGCATTGAGTGCTCATCTGCCACCCACATTCGGGGGTGTTGCATCCATTTGCACTAGTGTGGTGTATACCTGTTGGTGTATGGCATCTTTTATAATTTCGAGCGAACCTGTGTATAGAGTTCGATCACTTGCCACCTCTAAATTGGCTAAGAGATTGGCCACCTTTTTGTCATTTCTCTTGATGTGTTTGAAGGTGATTACTCTATTGGTTGCAAGCCAGTGCTCAATGAGTTGCAAATGAGCTGCAAGCCTCTAGCTACAGGATAGCTTGTTTACTGGAGTTCCCTAAATAATTTGATTGGCCATATACTATCACAGGTCATGAGGGAAAAAGTCAAGATAGATGATGTTGGGATTCTAAATTGTTGCAAAGGAGATTTCCTTTGGATCTGTTGCATGCTCTACTGGCACATCTGTCAACTTCTTTGTTGAAGGTGCAGAGCACATGGTAAAATTGAAGATCCAAGTTTTGGCGAATTAGAGTTTTGCACCTGCTTATTATTTGCTGGATGAAGAGATTGGAAGCCTTACGACTGTTGATCATGTGACTGATAATGGTGGCAGAGTCTCCAAAATCCATTGCTTTACTGATACCAAGCTTTTGAATTTGATTTAGTCCTTGGTAGAGAGCAAGTGCTTTTGCCCTGTTGTTAGATAAAGGTCCCAATCCCCACTCAAAGGTGGCTATGATATTACCACTGGGATTATAAATAACTTCACCTGCACCTGCTGCTCCAAGATTGGATTTAGAGGCTCCATCGAAGAAGAGGTAATGGGAATTGCTGATTCGGAGCCATTCTGAGAATTCTTCTTGTTTGATTCTAATTTTCCAACTATGATTGGGAGTGCTAGAATGATAACTGGCATCATTTTCAATTTGAATGCTCCTTTTGTTGTCTATCAAGCTGCCAATAAAGTCTCTTTCTTCTACACAGAGTCTGGCAACATCAATTTTCTTTATGTTCTTAGCAGAGATGGTTTCTAGTGTTAAACTTTTAGCTTTGCTGCAGAGTTGCCTTGTGATGGCCTCCTTGTCTTTCAAGATCTTGCGATTCCTTTCAAGCCAAATTTTCCACAGAAGGGCATAGGGAAGAGCATCCCACACCCTTTTAACTATATTGTTCTTCTTATGCTGCCAAGGGTATCTCTTCTTCTAGAGTTTTAGGATCTCACCAATGGAATGTTGGGGGTTCCAAGGGGGATGCTCAATAGGGGAGATTCTATTCCAGTAAGAGATTGCAAAGCGACATGTGATGAAAAGGTGCTAGATAATTTTTTTGCCTCTTGACAGTTTGGGCATCAGGAGGGCCCAAATATACCCCTCTTTTGCAAATTGTCAGAGGTGAGGATTCTCCCTTTTAGAAGGGTCTAGATGAAAAATTTAATTTTGGGTATGGTCTCGGACTTCCAAACAGTTTTACAGTGCATCCAAGGAGGAGCAGGATAGTCCCTATTGCACAAGTAATGGTGGCCAGCTTGAATTGTATAACTAAAACCTATGGGATCCCAACAAAAAATGTCAATGTCGTTTTTTATGATAGGTGCAATGTTGTGGAGATGAATCTGAAGACTGTCAAAGCTCTTCTTGAGATCTCCGGGGATGGGAGGGAAGCTCCATCCCTTCCAAGTCTGCGAATTAATGTCCCATTGCGAGATTTGGTCCAGATAGTGTATTCCTTTATTGTGTAAGAAGAGGAGAATTTGATCGGTACCTGGTTGGCTGCTGATAGACTGATTCCCCATAATCTTGTCTGCTCCAATTTTGACACTGCTACCACCCTTGGGAACTTTGGAGATATTTTGTGCCATAAAGGGGATAACTTTTTTGCAAAGTTTCCAAACTTTTGAACTGCTTCTATTGGGTATTTCGCAGTCTAAATGCTGTTGTCTTGGGCTGCTGAGGTATTTGGCTTCAAGAACTCTTTTCCACCCTGCTTGTTGTTCACCAATTAGTCTCCACACAATCTTACCTCCAAAAACTAAGTTTGAGAGTTTAGGTGATCTAATTCCAAGTCCTCCACAGTCCCGACTTTTGATAACTTACTTCTAGCTTACCAGGTTAAACTTTTTTTTTTCATTTTTCCCTCCTTGCCAGAGGAAATGCTGGAGGATGCTTTCCATTTTGTTATGGAAAGTGGATGGAGCCTACATAAGAGTGAATTGGTAAAGCGGAAGAGATGAGAGTCTAGATTTGAGGAGGACAAGTCGACCTGTTGGATTAAGCCAAGTAGATCCCCACTGCTGTACTTTTCTCTTTAGTTTATCAAGAGTTGTATCCCAGATTTCAGCTCTTAAGGGCCCAATGCTCACAGGCATTCCTAGATAGTTGAAATGGTCCCAATTTAGCTTGCAAGGAACCCCAAAAATGTTGGCTATATTATGAAGAGTTTGGGTTGAGGCATGCCAACCATATATGTAGCTTTTTAGATGATTGATCATGCCTCCTGAATAGCTCACATATTTGTCCAGAAGAGCTTTAAACAGAGGGGCAACTGTAACAGACGCTCCTCCTATTAGCAAGGTGTCATCAATGAATTGGGAGTGGTTAATGTTTTTAACTCCATTTTCGTTCTTTATGCCAGTAATGAGGCCAACTCGTCTCTTGTGGTTGAGAGCACTGTTGAAAGATTCAACTATCAAGATAAAAAGGTAGGGGGATAGAGGGCAACATTGCCTCAGCCCTCTTGAAGATTGAAAGGGAGGTCCAGGCCTGCCATTAACAAGGGGGAGATCCAAGGTCCCGTAATACAAGCTTTGATGAGTTCAAGAAAGGGAGCAGCAAAGCCCATTTTTTGGAGAATAACAATTAGGAAGGAATGCCTGACCTTATCAAAGGCGTTAGCTAAATCCAGCTTCAGGATGAATCCCTTTTCTTTCCTGGTATGGATGGAATGGATTGATTCTTGAACAAGGAGGATGGAGTCTGATATTTGCCTATTTGCCATAAACCCACCTTGGGTTTCAAAGATAATCGAAGGAAGTAGAGGCTTGAGACGGGTTGCTAAAATCTTAGTAAATATTTTATAAGAGGTGTTGCAAAGAGAAATAGGCTAGAAACGGGAGAAGGTTGTGGGTCAATTCTCCTTGGGAATGAGGGCTAGGTGGGTGGAATTTGTGTAGCCTCCAATTTTCCTCTTATGCTGAATCCATTTCATCATTTTTATGAGGTATTTTTTAATAGTTCCCCAATGAGCTCCATAGAAGCAAATTGGAAAGCCATCCGGGCCAGGTTCTTTGTCTGGTTGGAGAGCTCAGATGGCTCCTCTTATTTCTTCTTCCTCTATCTCTTTGCTCAGATTTTCATTTATTTCAGCAGTGATCC
The DNA here is from genome assembly GCA_000404065.3 of Pinus taeda. Classification (NCBI taxonomy): domain Eukaryota; kingdom Viridiplantae; phylum Streptophyta; class Pinopsida; order Pinales; family Pinaceae; genus Pinus; species Pinus taeda. Next base: position 16,070 of record APFE031149100.1, read on the forward strand.
TATTCGGCAGATATTGTAATAGGTCTGCATAGTCTTCTTCTTCTCCATTTTCTATTAAGAGCTCTCTGTAATGATCTGAAGCAGCTTGCTTGATAGCACCTTGGCTGGTTTGTTGATTTCCTTCACTATCTATGATAGAGGTAATGTTGTTCCTAATTTTCTAAACTGTGGTTTGCTTATGGAAAAAGGTCGAATTTTTGTCCCCGCCCTTCAACCATAGCTTCCTAGACTTGATTCTCCATTTCGTTCCTCTTCTCTGTTGATGCGATAAAGCTGGCTGTAGAGATTATCTTCATGATTTTTATCTTCTTGCTGAAATCTACGCTTCTCAATTGTGCTATGGAGTTCCTCTAGCTTGGCTTTGGTCTCTCTTTTTTCTTTTTCCAGCTCCTTGTATTAGTTTTTTGCCCAATCCTTTAGAGCATATTTGACTCTTTTAATTTTGCTTTCCCAAATATATCCCGACGATCCTTCTATGTGCTGACGCCAAGTGTGTTGGATAAGATCTTTGGCTGTTGTGCTTTCATTCCACAACGGGCTATATTTAAAAGGAAGAGGTCCCAAAGGGCAGTGCGTTTCAAGGACCAGAGAATTGGGGTATTGATCAAAGGCTGTGAAGGGGTGGATGAAGGCGTAGGCAGCAGAGTAGGTGGATAGGAGAGTTACATTCACCATAATTTTGTCTAGTCTTTCCATAATGTTATTTTTCCCTAGCCTACAATTATTCCAGGTGAATTTGCGATTTTTAGGGACTACATCAACAAGATCACCATTCTGCATGATAGCCTCCAGCTAGTTTCTATAGGGGTCTGGGGAGAAACAACCTCTTCGCTTCTCATTGGAGTTAAAAGTGAGATTTAAATCTCCCCCCAGAATAATATTTTTATTATCTTCTTCAGCTATATTTTCAGTGCGGGAGTCCCAACATTGTGCCTTATCTCTATAATGGTTTGGTGCATATACATTGTAAATGACTATCTGATGGTTATTTGAAGTGCTCTCCAAAATGGTCTTTATCCAGTGCTGATTTATTTTTTCTACTGTGATACTCCAAATGTTTTGGTTCAAAAGCATTACAATTCCCCTAGAGGCTCGTGTTGATTCACAAACACATCCTTTATACTGCTTATGTTGTGCAATGATTTTTCTCATTTCTAGCTGTCCTTGCTTTGTTTCTTGTACTAAAACAACTTCCAGTTTCTCTTGATTTATTAGGTCTTTTAAGGCAATTCTTTTGGAGGGGTGCCCTAGTCCTCTACTATTCCATGAGAGGACTTTCATCATTTCAAATGGGGATTGCTGAGAGTTGCTTGCCCTCCCTTCTTGGCATTTTCATCTCTTTGTTGTTTAGCTAATTTCCTTTCGGGTCCATTCTTTTGATTGTCGAGTGTTGCGCCATGCTCCTTTGAGTTGCTTCTAGTGATTCTAGCTGAGGGTGGGTCGGGAGGGAGGGAGGAGGAAATAATCAGAGGGAGAGGAGATTTTGAGGGATCGGTTTGCGCTACAAGGGTGGGTATATCTTCAGGGGGAGAGAGGATATGGAAGGGGTTGGAGGATGGAGAAGAAGGTTGAGGATCAGGTTGGCAATTAGGATGGATCAATGGGTTTATAGAAGAGTTAGGGAGGGAAGAGGAGGATGGAATGGGAGGCATACGAGAAGAAGGTCCAGCTTCAGGGTTTGGCTTGGGATTAGGGGTAGCTTTCTTTTTCTTAACTATTTCCCATTTCTCTTCTTGCAGAGCATTTTCTACATCTACTAGTTTAGTACAACGATTAGCAAAATGGCCATATTCATGACATACCTTGCACTTGAATGGGATCTGTTCGTAATCTAATTACTGAATGTGGGTCCAATCGTCTACCTTGAGCTTGGTGGCTTTTGGCAGTCCTTTTCCTAGGTCGAATTCTATGCAAATGCGAGCACATGCCTGCATGTTGTCTTTAGGTTCACTGCGATCGATGCATTTTCCTACAACATTCCCAATAGCTCGAACTGATTCATCTCCCCAGTGGTGAAGAGGAAGGTGAGGATGTCGAACCCAAACAGGAACAACGCTCAGTATGTCCAACTCGGGATCCAAATTCCAGAGTCCATTTGTTGAGGTATAATCCTCTTGAATCCATGAAATAGGGCCCATTTCAGAATATCAAGTCTTTATCTTCTTTTGTTTCAAAATGAAAGGTAAAATACCCTTTTCCATATAATCGTATGGAGATTTTGCCTTGTGTTTTATCAGACCAGTTCCTTTCCACCCATCTTTGCACTATTTTCAATGATGGCCAAAGTCTAGTAAATTGCCCAATGAGTCCTTGTTCTGCTAGAGCAAGGGCAACCAGGCGAGGCAGAGTTGGGGGCAAGTTAACTTCCTGCAAAACATTGAGCTTTTTCACGAATTTGGAGATTGTTGGGTGAGGTCTTTGTGGAGGTAAGGATTTGACCAATGCTGAAAAGGCCTATTGAAGGTTAGCCTCCTCCGGTGAAGCCTCGGGAGGGGCTGAGGGCCGAAGCAGGGGGCACAGTTGTGGATGACCTAGCAGAGGGTCGATGTGGCCTTGTGTTTCTATATCACACATGTCTTTTGATGGTATTTATTGGGTATAAGTTAAACCTTCCATTCTATTTTCATTATATTTTTTAAGTTAAAAAAAAATTCAAATTAGTTTTATAAGTTTTTTATTTGTTGAATTTAAGTTTCTATGATCCATATCAAGTTTTTGAGAAGATTTTTGGGGGAAATCGCATTATAATACTTTTGTTGACGCATTTCGAACCAACGAGTGTGGTTCATTGTCATGACAAGTTGAAGAACATGTTAAATAGAGAGAGCAGATCTTCCAATGGATATATTTGACTAAGAAACCATTATATAAGACTGGGCAATTTGACTGAGAAACGACTAAATATTAAATAGGGAGATTAGATCTTCCAATGGCTATATTTGACTAGGAAACGACTATATAGGACTGGGCAATTTGACTGAGAAACAACTAAATATTAAATAGGGAGAGCACATCTTCCAATGGCTATAGTTGACTAGGAAACAACCATATAGGACTGGGCAATTTGACTGAGAAACAACTAAATATTAAGTAGGGAGAGCAGATCTTCCAATGGCTATATTTGACTAGGAAATGACTATATAGGACTGGGCAATTTGACTGATAAACGGCTAAGTTTGACTGGCCAACTGTATTGGACGAGAGAGAGAGAAAGAGACAGGAAAAGTTATTTTTGTTATAATTATTACCAAAATTTTTGTTATATTTATTACCAAAATTTGAATAAAGGTAAAGTTTGTATTTAATAATCAAGAGTATGAATCAATTAGTTATTAATAGGCCTTTTCTCTAATTATAATTATATAAATAAATGGTTAGTTAATTATTTTGTAAGTTAGTTTTTGTTGTATTTATTACAAAAAAAATTATTTGAATACTAAAAGGTCACTCAATCAACATTAATCATTAATCTAATATGGAAAACTATATAATGTTTTTATTAATAATTAAAACTTAAATCATCATATGACTAACACAAATTAAATATATATGTAATATGATGAATTAATTATATATATATATATATATTATATATTATAAAATAAAAAAAAAATTAAATCATTCATATAATAGGGAATTAATATAAAATTATAATTCCAAATTAAATATAAATATAAAATAAGTTAGTTAGTTATTATGCAAGTTCGTTTCTTGTTATATATTATCATAAAAAAATTGTAAGAATTAACTCTCAAAGATCCCTAACCTATTAATAGACCTACTTACTATTAAAACCCCACACCACACAAACCACACACAACACAACATATATAAAATATATATCATAAAAGTTTATTAAAATCTAATAAGTTAAATAATGGATCACTAATTAAGTTTAAGAAATCTAATAGTAGTGAGAAGAGGCAAATTCCTCTTAATTAAAACAACTTGGAACTTAAAATCCTTGAAGAAAAATAGGGTTGGTTAATTCATTTATAGTTAATTATATCCAAAAAAGGGGATAAGATCAATAGTTAATATCAATGTTTAGGAACAAAAGGAATAATTTTAATTCGTTTGTTCATACAATAACAATAAGGTTACTGAAAAGGATTATTCATCTGGAGGGAGTGGAAGAAACTTGAAACCATAGAATAAATACTAAAAATAGATAAACGAGAAGGCAAACAAGGAAAACAAACGATCTAGGAGATGAGGGGGAAAACCAAGAAAGACACGTGTTGGAGACGGGGTTGGGAAGCGGCTAGGAGGAAAGGGCAAGGATCCAGCGGCTAGGAGGAAAGGGCAAGGATCCAGCAACTGCTAATTTTCCAGCTGTCGTCTCTATTGAGATCAGCTAGGAGGAAAGGACAAGGATCCATCAACTGCTAATTTTTCAGCCGTCGTCTCTATTGAGATTGCTTGACCTTTTTTCGATTTTTATGACTTCCCTAAATTTCCGGTTATAGAAAGACTTTATCCAAACACTAATACCCATCACAAAAATTGTTCAATCTTATTAAAATATTCAGTTATTTACATTGTAAACATTTAGGATTGAAAAATTAAAATAGGAAACTAAATAACATATAAAAATAAACAATCAATTATGTTACAATAAATTTGAAT
>APFE031149100.1:21239-33665 GCA_000404065.3 Pinus taeda
TTTGGTCAAAATTTAGAATAATGTAAAATGTATTTTATGATGATGATAATGGTTAACGTCCACTGAGATCAAATATTGGTCTATCGGACCTAAAGAAACAAATTATTTATTTTGATTTAAGATTTTATTCCTATGCTCAAAAAGCTTGGAGAGAAGCCTCCCAAGCTCACTATAATTTTGACATTGTAAAAGGCTAGGAAAGTTAGTATTGTAACAAAGATTGTGATTTGTTTTTCCCTATATGAGGTTAATATGTTATTATTATGAATTAAATATGGGTGAAGAGCACAGTAATCATTATATAAATAGGTAGATAAATGTTTTTCTGTAAAAATCACATAAAATAAATTTTTTGCTGATGCATTTCAAACCAAGAAGTGTGGTTCATCATCAACAAAACCAGATGAAGAAGCAAACCATGACAAAGACTTAAATAGAGAGCAATGTAGAGACCATAATGAATAAGCAAACCATGGCAAAGACTTAAATAGAGAGCAATGAAGAGACCATAATGAATAAGCAAACCATGACAAAGGCTTAAATAGAGAGCAATGTAGAAACCATAATTTCAAGTAACGACTATATTTGAACAATAATATTTAAATTATGATATTAATTTATTAATTGTTAAAAAAAATTGAATAATTTAAATTATTTTTAAATTAAATATTAGTGAAAATAAATATTATTGAAAAAACAAAAAAAAGAAACTAACTACAAAAAATAAAGTAATTAAAAATCAAAGTCAAACTCCAAAGAAGGAGGGAAGTCAAAAATTATAAAAATGAGTCAATGCATAAATAAAAATAATTAATGGAAAATAAATAAAATAAAACAAAAATACAACAAATAAAATGAGGCCCATTAAACAAATAACAACAATACTAAAAGGAGTTAAGAACGAATAAGATGGTAAAATACTTAAGAAAACACTAAGGATCAAGAAAAAAAACTCTAATGAAGAATAAATCAACAACAAATACTATAAAAAGGACATCAATACCAACATAGATAAACAAACAAACAAAATAAATCCCAAAAATAAACTTAAAAAACTAGGAGGACATGACACGGACCCAACTTCTACTAATATTCCAACCATCATCTCTATTCAAATTATCGATTTCTAGGGCCTCCCTCAATTTATGATGATGGAAATGACTAACCCTAGCAATGACTTGGGCCTCCTCAATGCAGACGTGATGCTTTATTGGATCCTTTTTTCAATTTCTAGGGCCTCCCTCAATTTACGATGATGGAAATGACTAACCCTAGCAATGACTTGGGCCTCCTCAATGCAGAGGTGATGCTTAGATTTATCTGCATGCTATGCCAAAGCAGAGGAGGTTGATGTCAGCAACATGCTCACAAATCCTTTTTTATAAAGATTTAATTTTATAAATTAATTTAAATATTATTTTTCAAAAAACTAGCCATTTAAATATAAACCGTTACTTAATAATATTGTTTTAATATATTAATACGTGTTTTTAATATATTAATAAATCAATATCATAATTTAAATATTATTGTATCGTTACTTGAAATTATGGTCTCTACATTGCTCTCTATTTAAGCCTTTGCCATGGTCTGCCTCTTCATTTAGACCTGATGATGAACCACGCTTGTTGGTTTGAAACACATCGGCAAAAAAGTTCTCTTCTGTGATTTCTACCGAAAGACTTTGCTTAATTCCTTATGGATCATAGAAGCCTGAATACAGAAAATAAATTAAATTATTAATTTAATTGATTATTATTAATATTATAGTATAGATCCATCTTAAGCTGGGATCTATCAAACAATGAAAGGGGTTAAATTTCTTGACATACAAACCTCTTTTAAAGTGCAAAACTTGTAAAAGGTTTACATCTTTAGAGTTGTGATCCATTTGGATGCTTAATAGATTTGGGCTTAAGATGGATCGATGTTGGTTTCACATATATGTCAACTCCTTGTTGAGCATAAAAAGAATTCCACATCACCTTGATTTTAAGCAATACACCAAGAAATTTATTTTTTTTTGTTTTAAGTTGGTTTAGCATTGAAATATCAAATATTTACATGAGATATACTAGTTGTACTATCTTTGGCCTACCACCTTAGAAACCAAACTAAAAACAATAAAATATAGAGAATAACTAACAAAATTAGCTTCAACTAATTGTCTAAAACACAAGAATGCCAAAAAATAATGTTGCCTTGCAATGGGGAAACCAAAAACAAGAACAATGGTGGGAACCTTTAGAGACTGCAAAGTCTGAGATATCTACTCTAAAAAAAACTTATTGATATACCAAATGGGAAAGCATGAAGAGTAAGAACTAAAACGAGAAAATATAGGGAACCTAAGCATCAATAGGATAATGAAGTATCAAGGTTGATGGGTCGTTCCTCAACCTTGCATGACGATGGAATTGGAGAGCTAGGTGGCAATCCCATCTTGAGCCTAGCAAGCTTTCCTTCCACATCTCGCATAAGATCTTTGATCTCAACTAGTCTATGCATTAGGTCGACCTGAGTTTGTCTTCGATCAACCAAAATCCTCCGCAACAACAAATTAACATGCCAATACAAATCTAATGTATGGAGATAGTGATTTTGGTGGCCTTAGGAGTTAGCTATATCTGAAACTCAAGAGGCTATGCCTGCCATGACTTCTGAATCTAAAGTGACATGTCGTTCTTGCCAAATTTCCTCTTCCATAAGACATATTTCCTCCTAAATGTCTGAGGTATGTGTGCATGGTAGTTGCAAGCTAAAGATTCAACTCGAAATCGTGCTTGAGATCCCTCTGAAGCACCATGACCACCACTTCCATTTCCGTAACAAGCACGCTAACAAGTAATCGCTGCCAGAGGAAGCAAGACGTTATAGAAACCTAGACAGAGACGAGAAGGAAGCTTCAAGAGGTGGTTGTGAAAAAGAGAGGCCACGATAACTTTTCAAGTAGGTTGAAATGACGACAAGCTTGAGGCCAAGCTTTCACCATTGAAAAAATCCACCAGGGGAGGAGGGAAAGCCAATGAAGAACAAAGAAGTAAACATGCCAAAGAAACCAAACAAGATTCCAAGTGCATGACAAGCAAGGATAACAACATGAGGAGGTGTCGAACGATCAACCAGAGCTCCAATCATTGGCCCAAGATGAAGAACATGGTGGAATGAACCCAATTCATGTAGAAGAATAAACGAAAATCATTCAAGGGGGCCTCTGCTTGGAAGGTGGTGTCCCATAAATTCATCACAAAGAGAAAGAGAAAATTATATTGAAATATTTTACTTAATGTGCATATTGAAATACACATCTCCAACACATTAAGGAATAAGAAATAATTAAAATTTTCAGAAGAAGGAATTATACATCTCACTAATACTAAAATATAGAAAGCAAATTACAATATTTTTACTATAATTATTTTATCTCTATATAAAATTGATGTGAAATTATGTTATTTATAGAGTACATTAAACTATTTTATTTATAAATCATATCGAAAAAAAAATGTTATTAACATTTTTATATGTTTTTTCATAAATATTATTTTATTTCTTTTAATGTAATATTATATAACAACCTCTATCTCATACCAAATTATAGAATTTTGATGTAACTCAACTTCAATTAATTTTGTCCCATTTAAATCTATTTATGTAAAACACACCATAAATAAATAAATATAAAACCACACTTGATAATTACATATACAAGTTAAAGGAGAAGAAATAATAACATTTGCATATACTCTATTAACAATAGGAGAGCAAAATAAATTATCACAAATGATTATGTAAAGGCAAGTGCAAAAAGCATTTTAATAATAATGAAATAGAATAAAGGGCAAGTGCAAAGCATCTTAATAATGAAACAGAACGAATCGTGAATGCTTGATATTTGAAATGGTAAGATGAGCATACACCATTGTATGAGATTTTTAAGGATTCCATCAAACAATATGGTACATGTTCTTTGTAGAGTGTTGAGGTAGTCACATTATATTTTAATCACCCTCCAATCACATATTATATGAAAAATTATAGTATTATTATCTAAAATGGGTTTTTTTAATTATGTTACTTCTTTAATTATATTGGTTAGTAGTGAGAGATTAAAAAAAAAAAAAATCAATGAAAAAATAAGGTAGAGTTTTTTTTTCAAAAAAATTTTAATTTAAATATTTAATTATTAAGAATATATATATATTTTATATATTTTAAAAGAATTTATATATAATTTTTTAGAAAAAAAATAAAGCTTCAATTAAGTGGAGAGAAGTTGTTTTTCTCTCCACGAGTGTATGTTGGAACGGTCGGGGTGGTTGGTTTTCATGCCCCCCGACCGGTATCAAATCCCGCGGACGTTGCGATGCAACATATCAGTTGTAATTTGGCATATATTGCTTCTTCAAGGGGGTTCGCCTTTCCCTGAAAAAAAGTTATATAAATAGTATAAGAATGGAATTATATTATGTAGAATTTTATGGCTCATATTTATTGTAACATTTTTTTAAATGTAGTTGGGTGGTAAGTTTAATCTTTTAAGGAATTTTATGGCTTATATTAATTGTATATACTGTAGTTTGGTGGTAAGTTCAATCCCTTAAGCTTATAAATTTTCATTATTTAAATTATTTTATGTTATTATTATGTTCATTTTCTAAAACAATTTTTTTTAGTGCTAATTTTTTTGTTTAAGATAGTGAGAGAAACACTTTTAATAATAATGCTAAGTTCATGTTTGTATGATGACCCAAAATAATATCTATAGATCTCTAAGTTTGAGTTTATTTGGGAAACCATTGTGTTTGATTATTGAAATGGGGATGCTCTTATCATTATGGTAAAAGAGATTTTTTAGGGAATTTGTGGGAAGATGATGCCCAATTCTTGTTTCCAACCTTTTGTTTTCTAGAAGTTGATCGAAAGAAAATGTTCATCAATTTCTCCCTTTTTGGTTAAAACAATGCTAAATATAAAAATATACCAACAAAATAATTGAAAAAATCCTTTAATGTTTTTCTCCTCAAAGAGAGCTTTTGGAATTCCTAGATGCTTTCCTTTTTGGTCCAAACAATGCCAAATGTAACTATTTTGACAAATTATTTGACAAAACTCATGAACTATGCTTCCTCCTAAAAAATAGATTTCAAATAATGTTTGATAGAGAGGACCCTCACTTTGTAAGAAAGCACTAGAAATTCAATGGATGCTAAAAGTAACATATGCAAATCAAAGTGGGTTTTTTGGTAACCACCTAGAGATATTTGTCATTTTTGTGAATCTAGCATTAGAAAGGACAAGTTGGACTTGCCGTGCTTGCATGGAGGTACCAAAAACAAAAGAAAAACTCCTATATTGTTATTCTGAAAGTTTTCACAATGGATATGTTAAGCCTTATACAAGCCCATGTTAACCTTAAAACCTCTATTAACCCTTAGATAAGGAATTATTACATTTCTATTGTTATATTATTATGTAGGCTAGAACCTTTAATTGTACCGTTTCATTATAATTGTATTATTGTCTCCTATATATTGTTGGCTTAAGGGGGGCTAACCCAAGTTCAGAGTTGTCACGCCAACCAACAAAACCATAATTGATGGCCCTCTTGGCAACAACCTGCATAGTGCAGGTTGTAGTCTCACCTGAAGTAGTATTGGGGGATGCTAGAACTAGGTTTCCGCATCCAAGGGCATGTGATAAATGGTTCTTATGCTCTGGCAGTTCAGATCTTTCTTCGCGAATATCAATATCCTTCTAGGGCTCGCTATTGTAACTCTATGAAAATAGCTTCCAGACCTTCGCGAAGGTCTACGATCAGTCTTTACAAACCTTAAACAGACAACTTATCTACTTTTCAACATCAATAAATAGCCTTAAATATGATTTTGCGCAGATCTATCAATTCATTAGAAAACATAGCAGAAATAACTCTTATTTTCATGAAACTAGATAGCTACTTAACTCATGGATAAATAACACAGATTCAGTGATTTCGTGCAACATTCATTCATTATTTCGTAACATTAAGAAACAAAATATAACATAAATAGATTTGATAGAAATGCATAGTAATTCTTCAAAATCAGTCTTTATTGATCTTCAATGTTCAGATTACATACTATTCTACCCTGTGCACTCAACTAGAGGGGTCTGCACACTCAGTTGCGGACTTACCAAGGCCTCTTGCGCACTCAACTGTAGGAGCCTTTCCCTTCTCACCTATGTACAGGAAGAAAAGCCTTCCTGCGATAACACTTGCCCAAACAACACAAACCATTCACCATTCACAATTCTTCATTCTAAGTTAAGTTCAAGACCCGCTATGAATCAACTATTTATAACTTTCCTCCATATAACACCATGGTCTGTGAACCATGGGAGAATCTTAAAATCCACCCAAAAAAAGGGCTAAGACCCCTATGACTCATATCTATCTACACGCTCTGCATCCACATTTCGTAGAGACTTTACATATTTTACAAAAAAGTATACAAAACTTGGGTTAAATAACCCAAAAAAGACCTTAGGGACCCTATCCCAATAGGCCCCCAACACAAAGATCATGGCTCGTTGTCGAGTCACTCAACTGGAGCCTCGATCTTTCTACGAAGACCACCCATATCAACACCACGGACCTGCTTCATGGGCTCCAACTGCATAACCCCTGTCTCTTCAAAGTATATCTTTGTCATATATTTATTGGTAGCCAAATGTAGGAACTTCTCATGGAACGCGAGGTCCCAGTTCTCCATTTTCAATAATGAAATGAGCGCTAACCTAGGACCTTCAAATTCCACCTGTTTAGGAAACAAGGGAGTCAATACCATGAACTTCCTAGAATCGGGGTCTTTGGTAACCTTAGTCTTTCCCTTCCACGGAGGGATACGCTCATGAAGTCCTGAGATAGGCTCGACATCTTCAGCATCTACTTCCTCCACACCTTGGTACTCCTATTCTTCTAAATCAACCACTTGCTCCAATTGTTTGTCTTTTTTATCCTTCTATTGCACCTCCAGATTCTTCCTCGGTGACGTTCTTACCGGCACCAACTTCTTCTGCTTCTCTTTTGCGGTTCATTTATTTTATTTTGCGATTGGTTGCTTCTCTTTTGCGATATATTTCTTTAGCCTCGGTGACCTCAGCATGATAGGCACAGGGATTGTAGCTTCCATGCTTGATATCTCAGTGCCCGTTGCGTTGGAAACAATGGCTTCAGAACTCACGGCTTCGGTGGAGTTGGTGGTAGTAATTTTCTGGAGAATGGCCTCCTGGTTCCACGCAGGTAAGGCAGAAAATGTTGGGCTTACCACGAAATCATCCCAGAATTGACGACTCATAAACTTCAAACAACAAATTTCCCAGACAAGTCTCAGAATGTAAATTTTTCTTTGGTGGTCTAACATGCGAGATTGATAGGGATTTTTAAATTCAAAGCCGACTGTTCCCCCCAAATTATGATAAATAATTCCTTTTTGGAGGTAGATATTCAAAGATTTTCGCCATAAATAGCACCTACCCGCTCCTCTTAACTGATTTTTGGCCATTTAATCATGGATAGTAACCTCAACGGTTACTTTTGGACCCACCTACACAACACCATCCTCCATGACACAACTCATCCAATGCAATTTCACCTATCGCACCCCTGTCATCTGTCGCGCATCCTTTCTACCACATTCTTTACTTTGTCAAGCAACATAGTTTATAGTCTCGCAATCCCTTGCAACTTCATGGATTACTAAGATTGTCTTGCTTCCATATAGTCATCGTGCAGGGGCAGGATCCCCTGTGTACAACTTCAATCTACTTCCTTTCACTTTTCCAGGGAATGGTTCTCCATTCAATTTCACGATCTGAACTATGCCACCATCCGTGATCTCCTTAATAAAATATGGCCCCAACTAGGGTATTTGAAATTTTCCTAGAAACTTCGTGAACTTGTTGTCATATAACAGCACCAAATCATCCACCTTAAATGTGTGCAGCTTAATATGTCAATCATGCCATGCCTTCTCACATTCCTTTTGCACTTGTTGATGAAATCCTGCAAGGAAGCGGTCTTCTTCTAACTCCATGATTTTCGCGAGCCGTTCTTCCAAGGTCTCGCAGTCCGCCATCTTAGTCAAGGATGCAATCCTTAAACTGGACACAATATACTCTATCGGCATGACTACTTCAATTCCATAGACCAACCTGAATGGTGTTTGTCCTGTTAAATTCTTGCAGGTCATCCTATAAACCCATAATATAGCAGGTACATGCATGTCCCAGTCATTCCTCTGCATGTTTCATACCTTCGTCAATGAATGCTCCAAAATCTTATTAAAACCTTCTACCATTCTGTTTGCCTGTGGGTGATAGGGTGTGCTCTTCTGATGATATACGTGAAATTCTTCCAACATCGTGCTAATCGTTTCATTCATAAAATGCGTACCCCTATCACTCATCAAAATATTCGGGCATCCAAACCGTGTTAAGACATATTCAAACAAAAATTTCGCAGCAATGGTCATTGTATAATCCTTCATTGGCAATGCTTCTGCCCATCGAGTTAAATAATTTGTTGCAGTAATGATATACCTCGCACCCGTGTTCTTTCTTGGTGGTTGTATGGGACCTATAAAATCAATGGCCCATTTCTCAAATACCTGCAATGAAACTTGGAGATTTAAAGGCAATTCATCCCTTGGTGAAGGCTGCCCCGTCCTTGGTTAAGAATCACACGCCTTGCAATATGCCTTAGAATCCTTGTGTAACGTTGGCCACCATAGCCTAGTGCACAAAATCTTATGCGCAGTCCCTTTTCCTGCATAGTGATCTCCTGCCATGCCTCCATGAGCTTCAACTAGGATACTAAAGCGTTCAAACTCTACAACATACCTATGCAAGATCTCATTTGCCCCCATCTTATACAAGTGACCTGCAATTACTGAAAATCCCACGACGTGAGCTACTAACTCCTTCTTTTGTTCAGTGATTACCTTCAGGAGTTGTTCTCATTGTTAAGAAATGAATAATATTGAAAAAATGATCACAATGCGCATCGCAAAGAGCTACGCATCTGGCAGACCTTCCTCCAAACTATTAGGTTCTGCACCTATTTCAATCCTTGAGAGATGGTTCGAGCTTGCATTCATCCTTCCAAGCTTCACAATCACCTCGAAGTCATACTCCTGGAACAATAGCAACCATCGGCATGTCTTCCCCCACAAAACAAGCTTATTGACCAGGTACTTTAGCGTTGAGTGATCTGTATACATTTTGAAGTGTTCGCCCAACAAATAGTGCCTGAATTTCTGCATCGCGTAGACCACCACCAGCCCTTCGCACTCTATGGTAGAGTAATTCTTCTCAGCTTTGGATAACTTCCTGCTTGCGAAAGCTATCGGATTATCAATCTCTCCCTCACCTTCTTTTGTTAATATTGTTCCTAGTGCAATGCAGGAAGCATCAACATGCACATGAAACTCCTTTTTCCAATCTGGAAACACCAAAATAGGAGTTTTCACCATTTTCTCCTTTAAGACATCCAAATTGTGCTGACAGTCTTCATCCCAACAAAATATCACATCCTTTTTTAACAATTTTTCCATCAACACGGTTATCTAGGCATACGCCTTGATAAAATTCCTGTAGTACCTAGTGTGTCCCAACGTTGTGCGCAACTGTTTCACATTCCTAGGGGCTTCCAAGTTCACATTTGCAGCAATCTTCACAGGGTCCACCATCAATCCTTGCTTACAGCCAACATGGTCGAGAAAAATTCCAAAAGGCACACAAAATATACACTTATTCAAGTTCATCGCGATTTGATACCTTTGACATGTATCCAACATTAGGCGCAGACTCCCAACATGGCGCTTCACCAACCCAAACACAGTCCAGTCACAAAATATACCTCCAAGAACTTATGAATGAATTCCTTGAATGCCACAATCACTACCTAGGAAAATATCGTAGGTGTGTTCTTTAATTTGAATGGCATAACTGTATATTGGAAGCAACCCCACTCAGTCATGAAGGTTGTTTTTCTTCGATCCTTCGGTGCAATCTTTATTTGATGATAACCCGAAAACCCATCAATAAATGAATACGCCTCATGTCCGCCAACATTTTTTAGCACTTTGTCAATAAACGGTCTCAGAAATATATCATGCAAACAAGCATCATCTAGCTTTCGCATATCTACGCATATGTGGATCTCGCCCTTCTACTTCTTTTCTTGGACCACCATAGGGCTCACCCAAATCGATTCTTCTACCAACGCAATAATATCAGCTTCCAACATTTTATCCAGTTTTAGGCACACCTTCTCCTTATACTATGGATTTAGTTGATAAGGTCGTTTCTTAATAGGCTTCACATCCGGTTTCAATGTAATCTTCATAATGCCTAAATATCTGACAATCCCTTTCAAATCTAAAAACTTTGTGGGGAATAGGTCCTAGTACTCGTGCAGAAGCTCAACTACCTTATCAACTGTATCTTCATCCCAATAGTCTACTATCTTTGTGAACTTAGATTCTTCCTTATATCCAATGTTCACTTATCGATTTTTCAAAGGCTTTGATATATCTGGGTTCGCCACATTTAGTCCTTCGACCTCATGCTGTCCTTTAGTTTCAAGAATGGTAATATTCTATGGATCATCCTCTTCTTCAGCAGTCACATTATAACATTCCAGCGCATGGTGCAGCTATGTTCTCCAATATGGCTGAGTCCACTCTACTGGTTCCTTTGGCATCCTGAACATAGCTGATTTTATTCCTTGTAGTGCTTCATTAGTACTCTCAAAGCCATCCTCAAAGCTGAAAGTTAATAGAAAATTTCTCCTAAAACGTCCCATTCAGAAGTCCCATGGCGAAGCTTTGTCTCCAAGTACCAGTTCATTGGGATCATATCTAGTATATGAGAGAATATATGCACCCATTCTGGTTGTGGTTCTGCTCCCCAGACCTTAGTCCATCATGCCAGATGATCGCATGGATCATCCTTCCCATTGTATTTTTCTATCATTCGAGTATTAGCATACCCAAACCTTAACTTCATTATTTTGCGGTATTCTCATGATCCAATAAATATTTCCTTGTGTGTACCCCACCAACAGGAAGGCGTAGCGCACAAAACCAACTCTAGTGCCTGGAATCGATGCTCTTCTAGTACTTCTCTTTCAAATTCATCTAAAAACAATTCCACATCAGTCAACCCATAATAATGTAGAATATTTCTTACCTCAGTCGAAACACATCTCAGCGACTTGGTCATCATGTTACAACAGAGCATAGATACTTCATGCAACCTATTCTACCAATTCTCAAGCTCTTCATCTGAATCAAAGATGCAACAGTTATCCCTTTCCCACGCAATTCATCCATCAGTTGTAGGATTGATCCAATCCTCATCATGCGTTGTTATCTTGTATATCTGATCGAGATCATCGTCGCTTTCTACATAGTCACGCACAGGTTCAGTATAACATGTTCCTTTTGCAGGGTCTAGTGGCACTACAACCCTGAGTGACTTCTTTTCAAATGAAATCTTCCACTTGTTCAAATTGATTACCCTGTTCATATCAATAACCCAGTCAATTCATAACAGTGCGGGGTATGGGTTACTATCATCCACTATTTCAATAACCTCAAAGTCATCCAGTGCGTTCGCATCCTTAACGTCCACCGTTACACCATATAAGCGCCCCATCAAAATAATATTATGTTGATTTTCCATGTGCAACTGAATAGCAGACCACTACAGCGTAGGTCTCCCCATCCTTTCCCATGTCTTCTTAGGAAACACATTTGCATCAAACCCTAAATCCAAGATTACTTGGTCCATTTTGTATTCACCTATCTACATGGTTAGCCTCATCTCACGCCCCGTTCAGGCCTTACGCTTACCAATATTCCTTACTGTGCACTGTTGAGTAGGAGCCTTTTCCTTATTGGCGCATTTGTCTATTAAGTCTTGCAATCCTTTGATGACTTTTTGATCACGCAACAGCTTCATACAAATATTTAGAATGGTAGCTAGCATCGAAGGATCGACTTCTGGTGATACATTAGCCTCCAACATTTTCTCCTGAATTCCTGATGTGGAGGCCTCAGCGAAGCTATTCTTTTCTTCCAAGAAATTTTCTTTAGCACGATTCAGATCAAAGTTGACTTACTTCTCAGTAGCCTTGCGTACCCATCCATCTTCCTTAGGCTTCTTACCTTTATTTGCACTAGTTGTCATACAACTTCTCAACACAATATTGACCCTCTGATCCTCTTCGCGGGGCTCAACCCATCATCTGAATCTTCTACATAGGTTGTTGGGGCTGTGTTGAGTCTTGAAAATGTCATTCATTTCCATTACACTTTCACTATTATGTCCATTATATCACCTCCATTTCACCTCCATTTCACTACTATGTCACCACAT
>APFE031149106.1:0-11872 GCA_000404065.3 Pinus taeda
ACACATGAACACCATGATATAAGGTGGAAACCCAATGTGGGTGAAAACCACCTGCTGCAATTCGTCTCTTTCTTCCTTTAATAAGAAACTTCTTTTACAATGTACTGGTGTAGTCCTTTATCAGTACGCAGGATACTACCTGCAGAAGGCTACCACCTTCTAAGCTCTTGTATTAGTCGTTCCATTTACTAGTACGTAGGCGCTGGCCTACTGAAGGCTCCAACCTTCACTCGTTTTCTAGCTGCTCCTGGAAGGGAGCTACAACCCCCTGACTCTTGTACTGGCCAATATGTTTACCAGTATGTAGGTGTCGACCTACAATCATCCAGGGACCACGTTTCATCAATTTTCAGACTGGATCCATAAAAAAAATCACCATTGCAATACAACCTGCATCATCAATCTCTGAATCACCCAATACTGAAACACAGTCACAGACTACATAACTCTGCAACAGCAACCAGATCCAATAGCAACTTCAACTATCAAACTTCATACTATATACGCTACTTGGATGAACCCAACCTACGTATATACGTGCTTTTACCAAAGACAACCCGCATACAGATCTACAAATTCTACCTCATAACTTTGCTGCTATTTCAGACATCAGAACATACCGAGATCATAACATTCATACAATAAACATGCGTCAATAGATCTAGTCTATCCATACTCAAACCATATAAAGATAATCATTCCAAACCTTGAGATCCCAATCTATCATTCATCATCCTTCACATGAGTGCCTCCTTGGTTCAGATCAAGCAAGGCATCACCAACCCATAACCAGCATCTAGATCTCACACTTTATCAGATGTTCATCACTTGCTCACTCTTGCACCCTTCTTGGCCTAATGATCTTCTCCTTATATAGGTTTAGGCTTCTCTCAATACCATGGTCCAAAACCATGTAGAATCAATACCTTGGACCCAATACCTGGGGGCGTTACTTCGGACCAAATACCGTGGACCAATACCAAAATACCATGGACCAAAACTTAATTTTCCGACATGTACACACCTTTCCTTCTGTGAATCTGCGTGTGTACGTATACGCGCCTTTTTCTCTGATTACCCACGTACATATGCACTTTCATCACGGTCAACCTGCATATATCTCTCTCTTCACCTGCTGCACTATGATCTGTCCTCTGAGTTAGTTTCCATCACCTGTATCATACATCAGAGTGAGTTGCCATCAAGGAAAACACTTGAATCATAATGCCAACATAGGGCTTAAGGTTTAGGGTATGGTCTTTATGGTTTAGGGCATGGGGTTTAGGGTTAAAATTTTGGATTTAGGGTTTATAACAATTTAGTAAATTGTTTTAATAAACACTTAAATAAAAATTACAAATCACTTTTTAAAATGTTATAAAATTCTTAGGGTTTAGGGTTTATGGTATGGGTTTTATGGTTTAGGGTATGGGGTTTAGGGTTAAGTTTCTGGATTTAGGGTTTATAACAATTTAGTAAATTCTTTTAATAGACACTTAAATAATAATTATAAAACACTTTTTAAAATGTTATAAAATGCTTAGGGTTTAGGGTTTAGGGTATGGGCTTTATAGTTTAGGGTATGGGGTTTAGGGTTAAGTTTTCGGATTTAGGGTTTATAAAAATTTATTAAATTGTTTTAATAAACACTTAAATAAAAATTACAAAACACTTTTTAAAATGTTATAAAATGATTAGGGTTTAGGGTTTAGGGTATGGGATTTAGGGTATAGGGTATGGGGTTTAGGGTATAGGGTATGGGGTTTAGGGTTAAGATTTTGGATTTGGGGTTTATAACAATCTAGTAAATTGTTTTAATAAACACTTAAATAAAAATTACAAAACACTTTTTAAAATGTTATAAAATGCTTAGGATTAAGAGTTTAGGGTTTAAGGTTTAGTGTTTAGGGTATGGGATTTAGGGTATAGGGTATAGGGTATGGGGTTTACTATTAAGGTTTTGGATTTAGGGTTTATAACAACTTAGTAAATTATTTTAATAAACACTTAAATAAAAATTACAAAACACTTTTTAAAATGTTATAATATGCTTAGGGTTGAGGGTTTAGGGTTTAGGGTATGGGCTTTAAGATATAGGGTATGGTGTTTAGGGTTAAGGTTTTGGCTTTAGGGTTTGTACCAATCTATTAAATTCTTTTAATAAACACTTAAATAAAAATTACAAAACACTTTTTAAAATGTTATAAAATACTTAGGGTTTAGGGTTTAGGATTTAGGGTATGGGCTTTAGGGTATAGGGTATGGGGTTTAGTGATTAAGTTTTGTTTGGGTTAAAAATTTTCAGTAAATTGTTATTAATAACACTTAAATAAAAATTACAAAACACTTTTTAAAATGTTATAAAATTCTTAGGGTTTAGGGTTTAGGGTTTAGGGTATGGGCTTTAGGGTTTAGGGTATGGTGTTTACAGTTATGTTTTCAGATTTAGTGTTTATAACAATTTGGTAAATTCTTTTAATATACACTGAAATAAAAATTACAAAACACTTTTTAAAATGTTATAAAATGCTTAGGGTTTAGGGTTCAGGGTATGGGCTTTAGGGTATAGGGTATGGGGTTTAGGGTTAAGGTTTTGGATTTAGTGTTTATAACAATTTAGTAAATTGTTTTAATAAACACTTAAATAAAAGTTACAAAACTATTTTTAAAATGTTATAAAATGCTTAGGGTTTAGGGTTTAGGGTTTAGGGTATGCGTTTTATGGTTTAGGTTATGGAGTTTAGAGTTAAGTTTTCGGATTTAGTGTTCATAACAATTTAGTAAATTCTTTTAATAAACACTTAGATGAAAATTACAAAACACTTTTTAAAATGTTATAAAATGCTTAGGGTTTAAGGTTTAGGGTATGGGCTTTAGGGTATAGGGTATGGGGTTTAGGGTTAAGGTTTTGGATTTATGGTTTATAACAATTTAGTAAATGCTTTTAATAAAAACTTAAATGAAAATTATAGAACATTGTTTAAAATGTTATAAAATGCTTAGGGTTTAGGTTTTAGGGCATAGGGTATGGGTTTTAGGGTTAAGGTTTTGGATTTAGGGTTTATAACAATTTAGTAAATTGTTTTAATAAACACTTAAATAAAAATTACAAACACTTTTTAAAATGTTATAAAATGCTTAGGGCTTAGGGTTTAGGGTTTAGGGTGTGTGCTTTAGGGTATAGGGTATGCGGTTTAGGGTTAATGTTACACAGTAATTTGTCACCGTCCCTATTACCCCTTCCCCCGCACATTGGAGGACTTATTCCAGGACCTGTGAGAAGTGACATAACCTAAAAACACCTACATTGTATCCCCTTAAGTATGTACTTCATATGCCCTGAAGACACCTTCTGCAAAATACCCATAAAAGTATCCCTTTTTCCATTGGCATTGTTCCACAGTGTATCACTCGTGCCAATGGGGGAAATCCTCCAAGAGGGTGCGCTAGTTGGCGCTCTCTCTTAGAGTCGCACTCGTGCCAACCCAGTTGGGTAAAGTTTTTAACAAACCAACTTGCGAAGGTTCTTCCTAACCTATTCGTGAACTGATTCCAGTTTAAGTTAGTTCAGCTGGGCTTCGAATCTCCATAGAAGGGAAGTAGTTCCCCACCTCTCATGGAAGCTTCCTAATGATAAGGACAATCCCATGAATCTTGTGGATGATCTTATCTCCTTCTCCTCTCTCTATATAAGCTTTTCCCTTTTCCTTTGACAAGCTAGTTAGTAATTCTACTCTTCAAGCTCCAAATTCTAAGTCCCAAAGTCTGAGAATTGCTAAGCTCATGCTACAAGAGGCCTTCTTCATCCCCATAAGGCTACATCTTTAATGAGGAGATCCTTGTCCAAGTAACCAAGGAGAGAGAGGCTTGTTCCCCATTCCCAACAAGCTTTGTACGGCATGTATTGCTGATTACACAGCCAAAGGAGGGTTGGATGTCAGAACTTGGTTGTATTATTCATTGTTTATCAATAATGATAGACAACTATCATTATGGTTCCACTCTTATTGTCTTTATAATGATGTTTGAGTTATATCCTTTCTGACTGATATATAGTTGCATCTATTGGATTTTATGCTTGTATTTGTGCCATTCTTTGCATGTGCAGGTGTCCGTTCACGAGGATCGTGGGGATTGTGACCAGTCGAAGCAAAGGAATGGGAGTGACAACTCTTCTACAAGTACTAGCATTGGAATCCAGGTAGACCCTCATCATCGGTCTTTTATTTGCAATTAGCAACCTGCGTGTTAGCGTTGTTTGATTGTTGCTAGACCCCATTTGGGCTAGTATGGATCGCCTCTATCCGCAGAGGGGATTTACCTCCACAACAATTTGGCGACTCCGCTGGGGAGTTGGCTTTTTGCCTTGTTGTTTGTTTTGTCTTGTTGTTTGATTTGTAAACTTTAGACGGAGCCTGAAGTACGGCCAGATAGCCTTCGAAACGCTATTGCTCTGCATTAGAAAAGTAGATCAACACCACTTCAGTCCATCTACGGTTTGGTTTATGAATTGAATGGATTGGAACTTTCCTTGTTTCTTGGTTGTTTCTTGGTTCCTCCTGCTTGATTAGCTTTATGGGTTGAATCCCTATGTTGCTTCTTGCCCCTTGGTGTACCTGGGTACTGTTGACTTAGCTTTGGCTCTTTTGCTTTTTATTTTTCCGTAGCAAACTCGATTGGTTCTTGTTTATAGAATTACAATCATGCCAATTGGTGCAAGTTGCACATTGACAACCCGTGCCAATCCCTGAAAGGCGCTAGTTGCAACCTGACAGTTGCGCCAGGCCTGGGAACTTTTGAAGTTTGCTTGGCTGAGAGCCCTCTGAGCTTGGTTTTTGTTCTAGGTACCTTTCTTAGACTACTTCAGTGTGTTGGAGTGTGATTTGACTGGCTTTGATCGTTACCCTTTGGGTGTTTTCTTTTTTCCATCGATTTCACATTTCTAGCCCTAGGGCATCTAGTGGCTTTGTGTGTCGAGCCTTCCTTAGGTGTTTTGATCTTCTAGTAGTCCAGTCGACTCTTTTTTTTCTTCCTTGCACTTGTTTGGTGGTTGTAAATCATTTTGTTGCGTTATTTGGATGACTTGCTTTGTCTTCACTTCAATTCCGCTTCGTCTCACCTTGAGCCTAGATTACACGACTCATTGGTGTCTTTGGGATCTTTCTTGTTCTTTGGAAGTTTGATTTGTGATTTAAGGAACTGAATGTGCTTGTATTAAATAGAATTTGTTTGTTTTCATTTCTCAAAGTTGTTTAGTGCATTTTTCCATCATCAAAAAGAAAAATATCTTTTGCTTTGTATTAGTTAATGAGAATTAGAACTTTTCATTTCAATTAGTGATTAGTGATCTTAAAGAAAAGTTTGTAAATTTGCATTAGCTGCATTAGGGAAGTTCTTTATTATTTTGTGATCGTTTCGTTTGTGTGAAATCTCTTGAACTCTCTCGTAATTAGCATTCATCGAATGAAATGACATATTTTGGCATATAAATTGCATTTAGGGAATTTTGAGAGATTACATACGGTAAGGCCTAAAAACTGAAACCTAATACAAGATCAACTTTAAAATAAACCGAATGAATCTAACAACACATTGGAACATAACGCTCACTTTTTAGAGGTCTAGGCTAGAGACGTGCTCTGGCGTCGTTAAACCCAGTCACTTTTGTTTCCACTGAAGGTTGGGTGATTCCTTCTTTTGTGACTCAATTGTGGTCTAGTACGGACTTGTGCTCCCATGTACCGTCGAGTATATGGGGAGACCCCACTAGGTTATCATCCTTTATCCACAGGAAGCCATGTCTACCGCCTTATGAACTGTAACGCACCGAACACAACATTCGGGAAGATTGACTTTCGTACGGAAAGTCCTTGGTTTTCATATGATTGCTAAGGTGTATATGCAGTTTTACGGATTGTCTGGTAAGCCCTTTGCCTAGTTCTCCAGAGTAGTCACTTTTTGATCCTTTTCAGACTCCATAAAAGAAAAGGCTCTTCTGAGCACTTGTCACTTCAGGCTCTTTAAACATTCGAAGGTGACTAGAGTCATCTTTTTGTCATTTTCTCGACTCTTTAAAGATGAAAAGGTCAAGTTATGTCCTTGTGTATTAAAATTTATTCGCTCGCAATCGCACTCCCTGTTAGATTCTATTTGTTGACTGTTTGATTGTGTGTCTTGACTCTTTTTCAGCCCCGTGTGTGGTTTTCAGTTTTGAAGGCAACTTTTCTAGCGTTCACCAACCTAGGAATCCCCTCTGAAGGGAATCCTGGTCATTTTCCACCTTTTGGGAATGTTGGTGCTCCTTACATGGCAACGTTGTTCCTTCCTAGGTTAGCTGTTGGGTTTCCTGTTTGGTTGTTCTCAACCTCTATGGTTCCTAGTGTCTCAACTACTAGTCAATTAGTTCCTCCACCCGAACAACATCATGTTGATTCCAAGGTGGACCTCTCCCCTTCTTCACCCTTTTCTACCTCTTCATCTTCTACTTCGCCTGGTGAAAGTATGGATTCAAGTAACCAGGTGGCTAAGAAGAAGAAGAAGAAGATGAAGAAGAAGAAGCCTCATAAGCGAGAGGCTAAAAGTGCAGCTACTGCCCCAAGTATAGCTCAGGTCGAAACTCCTTCTGCTCCTCCGCGGAAGGTTAAGTTTCCTTGTAAATTGTGCAAGGATGACCATCTTCTTTGTGATTGTCCTGGCATTCCCAAGATGTTAGAAGTATGGTCCCATGATTTGGCCTGCCCCTCATCACCCTCTGATGCTCATGGCGATGCTACCCTATCCACTGGCAATGGTAAGAAGAAAGGGAAGATTCGATTCCCTTGTAGGCTATGTGAAGGCAACCATCTCCTTCACCTTTTTCCGCTCATGGATAAAGCTTCCGCTGTTTTGGAAAGCCTTACATCTTCTTCACCCCAACTCCCCGTTGCTTATCAGAGGATCTCTTCAGATCCTCTCCCTGTCGATAAAGAGATCGATTTAGATCCTTCTCTTGTCCATCCTCCTCTTTCTGAACCTGGCTATGCTAAGCCTGTTCCAGACCAACCATTGGTCGGGAAGAGTGTCGACTCGGGTTCACCACCCGTCGACCACTCTATTTCAGAGGAGTGTCATGCTCATGTTCTTCTCGTCTCGTCAGGTTCTCCTGAGTCCGAAAACGACTATCCTATCCCAGTTGATTCCGAGAGTCCTTCTTCGGAGCAGGGGGGCAATCATACGATTCCCCCACCAAGTAATTCAATCATTTCCTTCGACTGGAGTCACCTGACTGCTTTCCACCTTCCATCCCATGTGCCTTTCCAGATTACAGTACATGCCTATGATAAGGCAGTACCTGGGACTGTCTTGGATGAGGATGCATCTATCAGTCTTATGCCTTCCACTACTTGGCAAGCTTTGGGCTCCCCACAGCTTGTGCTGGTTGCACATAATCTGATGGTGTTTAACGGAGGAACTAGTCAACCATTAGGGATCCTTCCAAAGTTACCTATTACTTTGGGAGGAAAAACTGTCTATATAGACATACTGGTTACCCAGGGTGCCTTAAATTTCAGTCTTCTCCTTGGACGTGACTATGTTTATGCCATGGGGGGCCTTGTCTCTTCACTTTTCCATGTGGTTTGCTTTCCACACGATGAAAGAATCATGACTATAGATCAATTATCGTTCTTTAGTCCCCTGGTGCCTCCTGCGCAGTTGCCATCCCCTCCTGGTTTTTATCCACCGATTGTATCTACCCCGCCGCAGGTCAACTACGTAGCTACTTATCCCGTGCCTGTATCCAATGATGCCGCCATCGTGCATAGTGTCCTGGGGGCATTGAGTCCTGACTTCCAAGATGTGATCCTTCCACTGGGAGTGGCACTCTTGGAAGCACCAACTTCTTGTTCATTATGATGAAGTCTGGTCAGAGCATAGTTCGCTTTCCTACGTCAAGCTCCTTAAAAAATGAAATTGGGCCTGGCCGAGCATAGTTCCTGCTCTTGTGTCAAGCTCATTAAAAAAATGAAACATGGGTTATGAGGATAGTTCTTTTACTGTGTCAACCTCATTAAAAAATGAAAAAACTTCCTTTCCAAATCGATTCTTTTGATTAAGATCTCGTAAAATACAAGTCGAGTCTTTCCAAGATCTCGAAAGTGAACCTTCATTCCATCCACTTTGTTGAATGTAATGAAGCTTGGGGGGCATGTACCTTGTTTTGTGTCATTATGTTGGGGGCATGTGAACTTATAACAAGCATAGTTTTTCGATTCAAGCTTGTGTAAACATGAAATCGAATCCAAGCAAATTTCTCTATGGTTCGAGCTTGTGTAAAAAATGAACCCATACCCATTTTACATCTCGTGATTGTTGTCTTTATCCGCTAAATTCTGTTAGATGAGCCTTGGTTGTTTTCATCCCATCGCCACCATCTCTTTGGCCGATTATATGATTTCAATTGATTGTTTTCCTTTCCTGAGGGACCGCAGTTAAGAGTGTTTTTGTTAGCCAGCCTCTTGACCATTACATATTTTGAGCAGTTCCACCATTGCCAGAACCAGTTGCTACCCTTTATACCACTCATTCCTCTAGGACGAGTCACCTTTAAGCTCTTTTTTGACTCATAAAATATGAAAAGATTGCCGAGCTATTCCTCTTGACTCGTTAAACGTAAATAAGAGGTGGTCATCTTTAAACTCTTTTCTGACCGTGTAAAGATGAAAAGATCGTCAGACCCTTGTCGTTTCAAGTTCGTTAACGGTTACGAAGCAACGTGGTTTTGATCACTTTTTTACTTTTTCATATCTAAATCACTACTCATGAAAAGTACTCCTTGGTCATAATGATCGAGCGGTTCTTTCAAGCATTGTTTTATACTTTTTCAGGCTCGAGAGACACACCTTTACGAAAAAGGACACCCTTGGAGTTTCCTCTTCTGCCGTCTTTTCAAACTCTCTAAACATGAAAAGGTGTCGAGTTCTTCCTTTGTCAAACTCGTTAAAACTTAATGACATCGGATTCCATCGAAATGACACCTTTCAAGCATATGCTATCCCCATCAAGCTTGTCATCAAAAAATAACCGGGGTACTTGCCAGAAATGGTGGGGAAAAAGGAACCACAATTATCGTCGTGTTGGCAGTATGTCGCTATTGAACATGCCACTTGTCTGCATTCATGTCTGGGTGGGGACATCTCATCTTGTTTTTACACTTGCCTCCATGGGTTTGGGTTATCCTGTTTGACCTCTCATCTGCTCATTACCCTCTCACCATGACCCCTGATCATTTGATGTCAAATACTTCCAAATCCACTGTCGTGCCGCTAGTATGTTCAAGAGAAGTTCACCTCTACAGAATACACAACCTCCCTCTGATACCTCGCACAAAACATCTTATCTTTCTCTGTTTCGTGGCGATGATGTGGGAAACATTATGGCCCACCTTCGATCAAGGTCACTTCCTATCGACTTCAGCTCAATATCCAGGAAGTTGACTTAGAGACTCCCTTCAGGTGCCTTGGAGCCTGCATGCTTCAATGGCAGGTTCTTCGTGTTCGGCGCAAGGTTTTCATCATTGGCCTCTGATCGAATGATTCTACGGGTGTTTGACGCCGGCTCACTAATTCACACGCCGTAGATTGTACCTATAGTACCTTGAGGACCATTGTCATTATTGGTGGTATCTTTCGCGTCTATTAACAGTTTTCATCATTGACTGGTAATCAGACAATGTTCCTACATGTTCGACTTCGACTCCTATATTCGCATGCTTGAACTTGTACTTTGTTCAGGTCGAGATGGAGTGCAAGACCCTGGACTTTGTCTGTTGGAGTCCAAGTTGCAATTTTGTGGAATATTATGATCATTAGATGACTCATTCACTGGATGGGTGTGACCATGCTTGAGTCTATTTATCGATCCTTACTGGATGGCTGCGCCCATACCTTGGATCCAGATTTTTATGTACTCTGTTATGGATGGCTGCACCCATACCACATACACCATGTACTTGAGATATCAGTTGTACTTCTTATGTAGGTTCTCCGGCAGCCGTGTTTTCAGTCGGCCATGTTCTTGTAAAGCATTTCACCCCTCTCTCTCTCAGGCCTCATGCTTTAGGGGGCATCTGTTACACAGTAATTTGTCACCATCCCTATTACCCCTCTCCCGCACATTGGAGGACTTATTCCGGGACCTGTGAGAAGTGACATAACCTGAAAACACCTGCATTGTATCCCCTTGAATATGTACTTCATATGCCCTGAAGACACCTTCTGCAAAATAGCCCTAAAAGTAGCCCTTTTTCCATTGGCGTTGTTCCACAGTGTATCACTCGCGCCAATGGGGGAAATCCTCCAAAGAGGGCACGCCAGCTGACACTCTATCTCAGAGTTGCACTCGTGCCAACCCAGTTGGGTAAAGTTTTTAACAAACCAACTTGCCGAGTTATTCCTCTTGACTCGTTAAACGTAAATAAGGGGCGGTCATCTTTAAACTTTTTTCCAACCGTGTAAAGATGAAAAGATCGTCGGACCCTTGTCGTTTCAGGTTTGTTAACAGTTACGAAGCGACGTGGTTTCAATCACTTTTTTACTTTTTCAGATCGAAATCAATACTCATGAAAAGTACTCCTCGGTCATAATGATCGGGCGATTCTTTCGAGCATTGTTTTATACTTTTTCAGGCTTGAGGGACACACCTTTATGAAAAAGGACACCCTTGGAATTTCCTTTTCCTCCGTCTTTTCAAACTCTCTAAACATGAAAAGACACCAAGTTCTTCCTTTGTCAGACTCGTTAAAACTTAATGACATTGGATTCCGTTGAAATGACGCCTTTCAAGCATACGCTATCCCCGTCAAGCTTGTCATCAAAAAATAACCAGGGTACTCGCCAGAAATGGTGGGGAAAAAGGAACCACAATTATCGTCATGTCGACAGTATGTCACTCTTTAACATGGCACTTGTATGCATTCATGTCTGGGTGGGCACGTATCATCTTGTTTTTACACTTGCCTCCATGGGTTTGGCTTATCTTGTTTGACCTCTCATCTACTCATTACCTTGTCACCATGACCCCTGATCATTTGATGTCAAATACTGCCAAATCCACTGTCGTGCCGCCAGTATGTTCAAGAGAATTTGACCTCTGCAGAATACTCAACCTCCCTCTGATACCTCACACAAAACATATTATCTTTCTCTCTCTCTCATGTCGATGATGTGGGAAACATTATGGCCCACCTTTGATCAAGGTTACTTCCTGTTGACTTCAGCTCATTATCCAGGAAGTTGACTTAGAGACTCCCTTCAGGTGCCTTGGAGCCTGCATGCCTCAATGGCAGGTTCTTCGTGTTCGATGCGAGGTTTTCATCATTGGCCTCCGATCGAATGATTCTACGGGTGTTTGACGTCGGCTCACTGATTCACACGTCATAGATTGTAACTATAGTACCTTGAGGACCATTGTCATTATTGGTGGTACCTCTCGCATATGTTAATAGTTTTTATCATTGACTGGTAAGCAGACGATGTTCCTGCATGTTCGACTTTGACTCCTATATTTTCATGCCTGAACTTGTACTTTGTTCGGGTCAAGATGGAACGCAAGACCCTGGATTTTGTCTGTTGGAGTCCAGGTTGCGATTTTGTGGATTATTATGATCATTACATGACTCATTCACTGGATGGATGCAACCATGCCTGAGTCTATTTATCGATCCTTACTGGATGGCTACGCCCATGCCTTGGATCTAGAT
Organism: Pinus taeda; assembly: GCA_000404065.3. Taxonomy (NCBI): domain Eukaryota; kingdom Viridiplantae; phylum Streptophyta; class Pinopsida; order Pinales; family Pinaceae; genus Pinus; species Pinus taeda. Next base: position 11,738 of record APFE031149106.1, read on the forward strand.
TTTTATGTACTCTGCTATGGATGGTGTTATGAAACTAGCTCAAGAAAAGATAGAAAAGATAGATCAATGCCTTAGAATTCAGCCTCTTCGAGGGGGAAACCTCCATTACATTACACAAATGAACAATTCTTGGAT
>APFE031149108.1:0-17774 GCA_000404065.3 Pinus taeda
CAGAGGTTTGTGGAGGAGGAGTCACTTTTAAACCTAAACCTATCGGTTCATTTTATCACCTATCTCTCTAAAGGAATTATGTCCTTTCTTTTGCAAACATTAAATGTATGGGATTCCTGAATGAAGGACGAGCCCATACGATGGCTGATGTCATGGAACGTGTTGGTATGGTCAACACACAATGAAAGGATGATAAGCAGGAGGCCCAATGAGAGACAAGGGGCGAGATGCGTTAGAAAATTAGAAAGGCGAAAATATTTTCTTTATATAAATAATTACTTGTGATATTCTTATGTTCCTCTTTTATCTTTTAGTTCATCAAGCAATTACCAAAACAATAACACAATGATCATAAACACCAGATGTAGGCGAATCTCTAGGGAAAAACTCCTATCTAGGGGAAAACCTAGTCAACAACTCTTCCTTAATAACTTCATGAGATAATACAAGACTCTTTACCTAGACACATACTTCCTCCACACCAAGTCATCCCTTTATTTCCTCTGTAGATGATACCCCTTTTAGCAATAACATCGACCTAGCAGTAGCCCAACAGCAACTTCAACCCAATAGTTAGCCCAACAACAACTTCGATTCAAAAATTAGCTTAGCAACAAATTCGTTCCAAGAGTTATCCCAACAAGAAATTTGACCCAACAATACCTTCGTCCTTCTAGCAAATATCCTAGTAAATCCACATGAGTGAGAGAGAGACAAACCCAGAAACTTTGATCTTCCTTCTTCCAACAACTTCACACTTTCTCTGCTCTTCTTCTCATAGATATCAAACTTGTGAGTGAGATTGCTCCAAATGAATTCAAATTGCTTCAATATATAGGCTTATGGGGAGGTAAAATTACCCAATTTGAGGCCAACTTGATCTCCTTGAGGCCGGCTTGGTGTGGAGGTGACAAATAGCTTATTTGACTCAGTAATAAATATTTTTACATGATTCAAAAGCCTAAGAAGGGTATATTTAAATGGACAATGACTCTAATGACTTAGAATAAATCATAGAAGTCATCAATGGGGACTTTGACCTAAAACATGATTACCCAAGCATGAAACTGATGCTTTAATAAGTCATATGTAATAATAATAATAATAATAATAATAATAAACATTTATTTTTCATTCTTTTGATAAATATATTTCATTGTGACTCAACTACAATTTATGAAGACCAAAACTAGTTACATTCTTCAACACTCCCTCTTAACTAGGGAGGTATTGATACTTACATATAAAAGTACATGGAAGACCTCAAAACACATGAGGAGGTTAGGCACTTACGGTGCCACAGACTAGATTCCTGACCAGGGTAATCTATTCGGGTGGGACTAAGATGGACTAAAGATTTCAACCTCTCTAGGTACCATTAATCTTACTTGCTAATGATCAACCCAGGGATCTATGTGCATATCCAAGTTCAGATCTCCATGACCAAAACCACCCTCCCTACTTCGGGATCTAGATATCAACACACAAACTGAACAATGTACTCCCAGGCATTACACAATTCCTCAACACGTCAAATCTCTCTAACCTCAAGCATGCTTTTCAAAAACTTTGAGGGATTTACTTGAACAGTCACAACCCCAATCAATAATAACCTTTCAAAAACTCATGAGTAGCCACAAATCTTCGGTGTCTTCTAACTTGATGCTGCCTCAGAATTCATCATAGTAGGACTTCGAGGCTTCCCAAACAAATCTTGAAAAAAGTTTCCTCAATCATTCAAATTCCTTTCCTATTTCACATGCAACAACCAAATCCTGATTTCCTTCTTTCAACTACACCTCAATATTCATTCCCCAATTTCTTCTTCAAGGTATCCATCCATTATGACTATAATATGCCCTCCCTCTCAACTTGGGAGATATCCTTCCTTTTATCTCAACTCCCTCTTAACTTGGGGAGATAATATTCTTTGTTATGACATCAGAGAATCTTTCATGGCTTCCATCCTTCTTGATCATCATGCTTATCAAATTATGAACATCCTCATCATTTTGAAGATTGTGTACCTACACAACTTAGACAATAAGTACAACCAAATACATATAGAAGCATGACATTAACTATATCAGAATCATATAATAATGGAAGCATTAGAATTTAGATGTCATATACATAATCTTAGTTAGGTTCACAAACAACAACCGACACATACTTTTATACTTCAACTTCTTGCTAGGGTCTTTTCATAAATCCTAGACTTCATCATCAAGACTTTTGATAAAAATATTCATTATATCTAGGGTTTCAATATTTTTTCCAGAGATTGTTGGGGTCTTAATATAGGTTTATAGATTCAGTCCCTCTTACATTTATTTTTCAATCTGGGGTCCATTTGTGTATTTCAAGGTTATCGTGTAAGGTCTATGCAGGCCACAGATTCCCTACCTAGTATTGAGCAATTACGAAATACAAGGTCCAAGAGTTCTACAAATCGAGTAACAGCAAATTAAATAACACCAAATCTAAGTAACAACAATCCAAAGTAATAACAATTCTGAAATAACAACAAGATATTAAAGAAACAAAGAACTGAAATAGAAATAAAAAAACATTAACGATATAATTGGAAAGCATACCTATCCACACAAACTGTATCTAACAACACTTGATCGAAATAGTGGGCCCAACTCTACGATTAGGGGCGTAGCTGAGAATTAAAGGTCACAGAGAGTTACAATATGATGATATTCTCATTGATTCATAAGAATAAATTACAAACTAAAGTTCTATTGTTACACAGGAAAGGAAGATCCTTGAATATCTGATCTGCTCTATATGTGTTATCTCCCTTTTCTCTCTGATTTGTGTCTTTTAAATACACAAACAACAAAGGGAAATGTACAGCAAATTGATTACAAAATGATTCCCCTTATAATTTAGATTGATTACAAAATCTCAATAAGCAAGATGAGATTTGAGAAATCTTTCCATCATGATTCAGCTGGAACAAGTCGAATCTGCTATTGCAATTGGGGCAATTTGGAAAACTGCCACAACAAAAAATCTACGAAAATGTCATTTGAAGAATCTTGCTTTTATCTCAATCCATATCGAATTTTGGAAAACTACTTATTGGAAAACTAATTTGGTCTATTTTGCACAAAACTCGTGTCTCAAATTTTCAATTTTCTTCTTCTTTTGACTAAAACGTCCAACACAAAACTGTCACTTTTTATCCCAACGAATTTCTGGGTTGGAATGTTTCATTATAAGGCGAAGATCAAATTTGCAATATGGAAAAGATATTGGAGGCTAAAATGGTGAGTGATGTTATAACAAAACCATCATTGGTAAAATCATGCATAATAATCATCAATTTATTAAAAATAAAGGAGAACAAATATTACTTATCCACAAGAGCATAAATAATTATGAAATGAAATTATATGATGAATTATGATAAATATCATAGTATAAATGGATGAAATGGATGTTATAATAATAATGATAAATTAGTGGCCCAAAAGAGATATGACATATTCTAATGTAAGATATTGCAAACTTAGAATCAATTCAAACAAGTACACTTGTAATGCATTTAACAACTTTAGAATTCATATCGTTGACTTCTACTAGGATTTAATGCAAACCCTAGATTCAATACATGAAACACTAAGTATTAGATGTCAACAATCAAAACTAGACATAATACACTTTAAGGTTTCAATGATATGATCAACTTATACTAGGGTTTTTTGTCAACCCTATATTTTATCATGATGGAAACAATATCACCATATCATAGAATATCAAACTTCTACTAGGGCTTAGTTACAAACCCTAGAAATTACATACTATCAATAATTATGTTAGCACATATACATATCTAGGATTTCATAATCATGCACAATCATATCAATATCCATTAGGTAAACCCAAGAAACAAAACTCAATACATTTTAAAGTTAGATATATAACAATCTAGATCAGAACAAGGTTTTGATCATATAGACAAGTAGTTACCTAGGGATTCATTCCTAGGAGCTAACTTTCGATACATAATGGTTTTACTTACAAATCCTAATTTACCAAAACTTCAAGGTCTAGGAACACATTATCATCCAAACCTAAAGGAATAGGGTTTTCATAGCAATACTAAACCTCCACACGTGACAACATCATCAAAACTCTAAACATCAGTAGACTAGGGATTTCACATCAGCATTGATATACCCTTAGGTTAGGGTTTTATAGAGAACCTTTTAGGGTTCCACAAACATAATATTTTTAAAGAGGGTAGATTTAGTCTAATGATTAATATCCCAAGCACTAATCTCTATGATTCAAAGGTTCTAGACATAACACTTGCTAGTAGATTCCTTAAAATGAATGAGTATACCTTTGAAGAGAAACAAAAAATTATTGTCTAAGACATACCTTTGAGTTTAGACAAACCTTATAGGACATCAATTCCAATAGAGCTTGTATGGTTTGTCTTGTGAGGTCTTCTTCATAGCCCTTGAGCATATCGACAAGCTTTTCCTAAACAAGGAAAATAAAAAAGGAAATGTTATTAGTATCTAGTGTAAACACATCTAGATAAGAGAAGGAAAACCAAATATAAAATATAACACATGGAGTAAGACACTTATCTTTGGAAAAGTAGTGAGGGATCCCTATTAATCCAATCTCTATGGATACTTATAACTTTAGCAAAACAATTCAACAATATATTTCCAAAGAATGTTAAACCTATAATTTCTAGAAATCAAAACACAAAATAATTCAAGAACTTGGAGTAGAAGGATAGAGTTCCTAAGAGTCCCTAGCTAATAAATATTTGACTTCAAATTCTTCCTTCTTGTTCTTGTTTGGAGTTCCTTCATCAACAACATTTTCATATTACCTTTCTGTCTTCTTTAATCTTGGATTTTGAGGACAATCACTTTTATAGTGACCCATATTGTGACAGTTGTAGCATTTAATTTTGGATAGGTGTAACTTTCTTCTAGTCCCTTTAGACTTCTTGAATGATCATTTGTGCTTGTGATGAGTGGAATAGGCATTTGAAATTTCTCTTCTTCATTCCCTTTGTTGCTTACTAAGAAATTCTAACTTTTTCCTAACTACATGCATTACATAGTTGTTCGAAGGTAGGAGTCTCCTTCCAACTGTTGAGACTTGTAGAGAAGACACTCCATAATGTTGGTGAACTTGGAAGTGCAGTGATAACAAGTTCCTTATCTGGTACTATCTCATTAATTGTCTAGAGTTCATCTCTTAATATACCTATTCTCGTAAAAGAAAGATGCCACAATGTCATCCTTATAGATCTTAGTTCATTTTTAAGGATTGTTATTTGACCAATATTCCTAATACTGAATAATTTGGATAATGCCTCATACATTTCATGGGTAGATTCTATGTTGGATATGTAGAGGACGAGATTATCCTTTATTCCATCCAGCATTAGAGTAATGGCCAATATTTCTATTTCCCTAAACTTTGCCTTTTCTGTATCACTTGACTCATTAGTAGGCTTCTTTACCTTTCCTTTGACTAGATCTAAAACTTTATTATTCTTGAGGATGAGGTTTATCATCTTCTTCCATGCCCTATAGTTAGATGTTCCTTCTAGTTTGTTTTCTACCTTCATTGAGTTAGATATTGTCCTTGAAGATGATATATTTGACTTCTTATATGTTCCTTTTGATGACCCTTATTCAAAGCTTCTTAGAACTCCTTATTCTTATTTCAATAGATCTTTGAGCTACCTTTTCCCCTTCTTCACCTTAGATTTGATACCATGTTAGAAAATCAGAAAGGCAAAAAGATTTTCTTTATATATACAATTGCTTGTGATATTCTTATGTTCCTCTTTTATCTTTTAGTTCATCAAGAAATTACCAAAACAATAGCACAAAGATCACAAACACCAGATGTAGGCAGACAACCAGGGGAAAACCCCTATCTAGGGGAAAAACCAGTAAAAAACTCTTCCTTAATAACTTCATAAGTTAATCCAAGACTCTTGACCTAGACACAAAATTCATCCACTCCAAGTCAACCTTTTCTTTCTTTTGTAGATGATAACCCTTTCAACAATAACATTGACCTAGCAATAGCCCAACAACTCCGACCCAATAGTTAGCCCAATAACAATTTTGATCCAGCAATTAGCCAAACAATAACTTCGATCCAATAGTTAGCCCAATAACAAATTCGACCCAGCAATATCTTCATCCTTCCAACAAATATCCCAGTAAATCCATACGAGTGAGAGAGAGAAACCCAAAAACTTTGATCTTCCTTCTTCCAGCAATTTCACATTCTTTCTGCTCTTCTTCTCTTAGATGTCTAAATTGTAAGTGAGATTTCTCCAAATGAATTTGAATTGCTTCAATATATAGGCTTCTAGTGAGGTCAAATTGCCCAATTTGAGGCTGAATTGATCTCCTTGAGGCCGACTTGGTGTGGAGGTGACAAATAACTTATTTGACTCAATAATGAATATTTTTACATGATTCAAAAGCCCAAAAAGGGTCTCCTTAAATCGAAAATGACTCTAATGACTTAGAATAGCTCCTAGAAGTCCTCAATGGGGACTTTGACCTAAAACATGATGACCCCCAAGCATGAAACCCATGCTTTAATAAGTCATAATAATAAGTTATTTTTCATTCTTTCGATAAATATATTTCATTGTGACTCAAATACAATTTATGAGGACTGAATCTAGTTACATTCTTCAACAATATGCTCAGTGAGCAGGGGGTGTAATACCCCCTAATAATGATAATAAAAATAATAAATAATATAATATAATATTAAAATATAAGTATAAATATAAAAATAAAGACAATATAATAAGTAAAACATATAAACAATAAAGAGAAATATAATATAAATGGTAAATAATAAAAAAATATAATAAAAACCAATGAAGAAAATTCAATAATAACAAATAAACAAAATAGAAAATAATAAATTAGAGTTATATATATATATAAATATATATGGGGTAAGAATAAGTAAAGCTAACAAAAAGTAAAAAGGAATAAAATAAGAAATATTTAAATTAAGAGAAATATTAAATCAAGTAAAACTTAAAATAAAGAAATAAAAGTTGGCATATTGACACATGGAATATGTGCATGGAAATCTCTTTTATTTTTTGGTCTATTAATTGGACAGTGAGGAAGATGAGATTCATCCATTCTCTTGGGAGAAGAGTGTTGTAAGACAAAGGATTCCCTGGCAGTAGTACGTTGATTGAGGGCTTGGGGGTGGCTAGTTGTACAAAGATTATGTGCAACTGAGCCTACAGTTGGGTGGAGATTCATCCCCAAAATCTTTGTTGTGGTTAGCATAATTCAAAGAGTATTCAACTCCAAAAGCATAAGTAAAGAATATCGTCATAAATAACTAAAAGTTATTTGATTGTTATCTTAAACTTTATGATTTATTTTTGAATTAAAAAAATATTTTAGAAATAATTAAAATAAAAGTTAATTATAAATAATTAAAATTTATATTATAAATTGTAAAGTAGTTATAAATAACTAAAATTATATCTCAAACTAAAAACCAAAACCCAAAACTTAAAGAGAAGTTCTAATTAATTTGATATGACATACATAATTATTAAGAATATAAAAGTTATGTATTGGTAAAAATAGAAATCTAAAAACAGTTAAAATTAATATCATCCCTATTTTTAGATTAACAAGAGTTCGCGTATACGATCTACTGTAGTGGGTCATACCCATCTCAGAGCACCACTATTATGTCTTTCTAAGATCTCAAACATTATTTTTTAAGTATTTATTTGATATTTTAATTCGGCTCAATAGCTTTAATCATCTAAGTAAGTGGCTCACACTAACAAATTAAATAATAATTAATAGAGGCGGGATGAGGGAAGCGGAACGCAACGACAAGGTGATCTAGGGTTTTCAGGTCGGCGGCGTAATAGTGCAGCGATCGGGAGGAACGAAGCACTGTGAAGGGACAGGAGGCCCCAATCAGACACGCGAGGATCTAAGCAGGAAAAAAGTAGCAAGCTGAGAGAAGAAAAATTCGGACAATACTGAAGGAAACCATGGAGGGAAGTCAAGGGAGGGGAGAGATCCCCTCCTTCAAAAATGTCGTAGCAGGAGAATCCAGTGGCGGAGGTCGGGCAGAGCCACAGCTGGACAATGACAAAGATGTACCGGTCTTGGGTAGCCGATGGCAAGCAAGAATGGGGAGCAGATGCCTTCCTAGGGCACAAAAAAGACCAAGGTATGTGATCCCAAACAATAAACTGGAAGATTATCGCTGTTATATGAAAGACCATGCATTGATCTGCAAGTTTATAGGTTTTTGGCCCTCTGAAAAAGATCTGGTAAAATGGATTCAATTACGATGGAAACCAAAAGGACATGTTGACCTGAAATTGGGAGCCAAGGGTTTCTTTACGGTCATCTTTGCAAACCTAGAGGATAAAGAGAGAATATTCGAGGAGGGACCTTACTTCATGAATAACGCGGGTTTATTTATGAGACACTGGGAAGAGAGGTATAACCCAGATGCAGAAAAATTACTGGCAACACCCATATGGGTTCGATTGTTTGGGTTACCAATAGAGTTCTGGCACCCTGAGATTCTAGAAGGGATTGGAAACACAATAGGGGCGTTCGCCAAAGTAGCAGAAACGACTAAAAGGGGAAAATTCACATCCTATGCAAGGATCTGCGTATATATGAATATAGCAAAACCCCTACCTGAATTTGTAGAAGTGGAATACCATGATGAAATCTGGCAACAGCCGATAGACTATGAGCACATTCCTTTTAGATGTCGTAGATGTCACGAATATGGACACCTATTCAGGGAATGCCCATAGAACAAGGAAGGAGAGATCACAAGAATAATGGAAGAAGAGAAAAGAAGAACAGAAGAAATTGAGACAGGAGAGAGGGGTTTTAAGGAAGTCCAAAGGAGACAAAAACCGTGTACTGAGGGACAAAGAGGGCAACCAAAAGGAAAGAACATCCCTGTGGAAAATCAGAATAAATTCCAGGTCCTCCAAGATGAGGAAGAGGAGACAGAAGAAGGTAAAAAGGAAGAAGGGGGTACGGAAAACGTCCCGATGGATATCATCTCGGAAACCCCAGGCAAAAATACCAGTCAGACCAAAGAAACCGAAGTTGAAATGGGTGAACGCCAGGAAACAACAGAAGAACAGCTAACACAAGGAACAGACAAGCGAAAGGAGAATGGGATCGAAGAAGAACGGATAATGAAGAAACTGCTACAAGAGTGGAAGAACTTAGATGAGCGATTCATTCCAGAATCCCAAAAGCAGCAATACAAGGAGGCATTCCAAAAATATAAGGAGAAGAAAGGAGGTATGACGGAGATCGGACCGGACCAATCAGGAACGCCAGGATCTCAAAACATAGGAATGGACGGAAATGGCAAAGGAGGAAGGAAACGAGGAAGGAAACCTTTGAATGAGAAACTCTAGTTAACTCAGGAAGAGTGATACCTCTATCAGAGGTATTTCAACAACCCTTAAAAAAGTTTTAAATGATTATTACAAGCTGGAACATAAGGGGACTTAATAGTAAGGGAAAGCAGAGGTATCTGAAGGAGAGACTGAGGAAGGACAAACTGAGTATAATGATGATTCAGGAAACCAAAATGAATCACCAACAGATACAAGAAATTTTAGAAAAGTCACGATCAAAGTATGAAGTAATGGCTCAAGACGCGGATGGATCAGCTGGTGGTTTAGCGATTTTATGGAATACAGAGGAGGTTATTTTTGAAAATTGGATCAGCCTCCCCAGAATTCTATCCAGAGTGTTTAGGTTGGCAGGAACGAGGGAAAGAATCCTCATTTCTGGGGTTTATGATCCTCACTTACCCAGGGGACGAAAATATTTTCTAAGGAATATACAGGCAGTAAGAAGAATAATCCCGGATAATCTATGGATAGTTGGCGGAGATTTTAATTTGATCCGTGAGCTAGGAGAAAAACGAGGAGGCATCAGGAGACAGGACCAAAGTATGGAGGATTTTAATGAGCTCATAACAAATCTAAGATTAGTGGATACCCCAACAACAAATGGTGTGTTCACCTGGAATAACAGGAGAGGTGGAAAGAACCAGATTGCATCAAAGCTGGATAGGTTCCTCCTATCCGAACAAATTCTGAACAGAGATGTTTTTATAGAGGCAAAAATCCTCCCGGGCTTAGGCTCAGACCACTGGCCGATATGTTTAGAAATTGACATAAAGAAAATCAAAGGAAAGAAACCTTTCCGATTTGAGGCCTTTTGGCTCAGAAATCCGGATTTTCTTCATAAAATGGAAGAATGGTGGACTCAGAGTCAAGTCAGAGGGCAAGGTAAAATGCATACATTCCAATTAAAGCTCAAGGAAATAAAAAACAAAATTAGAAAATGGAATAAGGATGAATTTGGGAATATAATGGAAGATAAACAAAAACTTGAAAAGGAAATGGAGGATATCCAGCAGCAAATTATCCTGGAAGGAAGGGATGAAGAAAGGAGCAAAGAGGAGGGTAGAATAATAAGTCAGTTGGAAGAAAGAAGAAAATAGGAGGAGATCCTGTGGAGGCAAAAGTCAAGAATCAACTGGCTACGGGAAGGTGAGAGAAATACAAAATTCTTTCATCAAGCAATGATTCAAAACAGACAGCGAAACCAGATCTTCTCAATAAAAAACGAAGCAGGAGAGCGGGTAATAGAACAAGAAGGAATAGAGCAAGTTCTGGTGGAATACCATAAGGGGATCCTCACCGAACCTCAAGACGACAGAGGTGAAGCAATAAAACAAATATGCAAGGAAATTCCAAAATTAATCACAGCAGAACAGAACAAGGCCCTTTTGCATGCAACTACAATAGAAGAGGTCGAGGAGGTGGTCATGAACATGAAAAGAGGAAAAGCACCGGGACCAGATGGCTTCACAGCAGAATTTTATCAAGCAGGATGGAAGTTCCTGGGGCAGGAAATCTTGGAAGCTGTTGAAGAATCTCATCTGAAGCAAAGAATGTGGTCAGGTATTAACTCAACCTTTTTAACTCTGATTCCTAAAAGTAATAATTCTGAGGAAGCTCAAGGATTCCGGCCAATATCCTTGTGTAACGTTATTTACAAGATCATTGCTACTCTGATAGCAAAAAGGTTGAAACCGCTTCTCCCGAGCATCATTTCCCCAGAGCAAACGGGTTTTTTTGAAGGACGACAAATACTCAATGGTTTAGTGGTTGCCCAAGAGATGATACATTCACTAAACCAAAACAAGCAGAAAGGAATGATGATAAAACTAGACCTCTCAAAGGCCTATGATCGTTTGAGCTGGAGATATCTCTGTGCAGTGTTGGAAGCGTATGGTTTTGAAAAGAGATGGATCGAATGGATATTCAGCATGATCTCAACCCAATTTTCTCAATTCTGGTCAATGGCAATCCAACAAGGACATTTAACACTTCAAGGGGTATAAGGAAAGGCGATCCAATATCACCCTTCCTCTTTATTTTAGCAGCAGAAGGACTCGGGAGAATTATTAAAAGAGAGACTAGGAGAAATAAGATTAGAGGATTAAATCCCTGGGGTAACAATCTAGCTATAACTCATCAACAATTTGTTGATGACATAATGCTATTTGGGGAAGTTAGTATCAGAGAGGTAAGGGTAATCAAGGAAGTCTTGGATTTATTCATGGAAGCTTCTAGAATGGAGATTAACAAGGAAAAATCGTGCACATTTATTTTCAACACTCCGGAGGCCATCAAAGCCCATCTCACCAGAACACTGGGCTTCAGACAAGGGGAATTACCTACCAAATATCTAGGCAATCAGCTGGACATACATCCAACCCGTATGAAAAATTGGCAGGAAGTTATTGATAAAATCAAAAGGAGGCTAACAAACTGGTCCTTCAGATCTCTGAATATCGCTAGTCGAACAGTCTTGCTAAAGTCTATCCTACAGTCAATACCAGTTTACACGCTGTCTATCCGAGTAGCTTCGAAAGGTGTCTGCTCAAAATTAAGGGAGATATTTGGAAAGTTTGTCTGGGGAGGACCGAAACAACAGAGAAAATGGGCCCTCGTTTCTTGGACATATTTGATTCAAAGGAAGGAAGAGGGAGGTCTGGGGGTGAGAGATCCGGAAATTCTCAACAAAGTTTTAGGCGCAAAATTATGGTGGAGATGGCTACAAGGCGGAACAGATGTATGGAAGAAAATATGGGAATATAAATATAATATGCCGGAACTAACAGCAGATAAATTGAGAATAGAAGAATCCCCAAAAGGGTCATCAATATGGAATTTAGCAAGTCAGAATAGAGATATGATTAACCAGTATACCTTTTGGGAAATCCGAGGAGGAACTAATGCAAAATTCTGGGAGGATGGATGGCAGCAAAAAGGCAAAATGAAAGAGATACAAACCCTTCAAGAGATTCAACAGAGAGCACAAAGGGCAGGGATGGAAAATGTAAGGGACTACTGGGTGGATGAAGAAAGCAGGGGTATATGGAGAACATGGAGAAAACCAAGAGAATGGTGTGAAAATATAAACACAGAGGTAGAGGATATTTACCTAAAAGAAATGGATCTCAGAAAGATAAAAAACAGGGCAGGGGAGGACATCCTAAGATGGGGCAGAGCGATGAAAGGGACGTTCACAGTAAAAGAAGCCTACTACCTGACAACAAGGCAAAATCAAGAAGAAGGAGGTCAAGACTGGAGGAAGATTTGGGAAGGAAAATGGTGGCCAAAAATCACAATCTTCGCCTGGTTGGTTAGCAAAGGAAAGATCCTAACCTGGGATAAAATCTTAAAGAGAGGTTACCAAGGACCGTCAAGATGTAGCCTCTGCAACAGTGAAGCAGAAAATCAAGAACACCTTTTAAATAAGTGCCCTTATGCAGAAAGCGTCTGGGAGAAGATCAGATTACTATTTGGAAGAACAATGAGAGACCCTAATAATATTCGGAATACCATAGTTCAATGGGGTTTGGGTCAATTCCACAGCATAGTTGTTATAAGAATATGGAACCTATCGGTTGGCTTTGTGATCTGGTTTATATGGAAGGAGCGTAACAGAAGAATATTCAGGGGGCAAAGCAGTAGACCAGAAAACGTTTGGGAGGAGGTAAGCAAAGCAATCAAAGAAACTGTTCTCTCAGACAATTGGGACGAGGAATACTGGAAGATGGATCAAACTGAAGGAAGAATAGCCTCAATGCTGAACTTAGAGTTTCGTATGATCTACCCCAGAAAAGAGAGGAAAAGCAACCCCCAAGTTCAAAGTCCCAACCAATTCAGCTACCCAGGGATACACTCCATCAAATTGAACTTCGATGGAGCGTCGAAAGGGAACCCAGGCCCGGCAGGTCTAGGAGGAATTTTCTGTGATGGACAAGGAAAAAATAGATGGGTTTATGCAGGGTGGGGAGGCGAGATGACGAACAATGAAGCTGAACTCTGGGCAATCCATCAGGGCCTGAGAATAACAGTCAGAAACAGTTATATGAACTTGGAAATTGAAGGGGACTCGCAGATCACGATTGGGATGCTGCGGAAACTCAAGGATGGGCAGAGATGGGACAAAGTAGCCAAAAGCTGGAGGACAGCAACCATTATAAAAGACATAGAGGAATTACTAAACAGGATTGATTACAAGATAATCAACCATGTCCGACGAAATGGAAACAAGGCTGCGGATTTCCTGGCAAATTGGGGAAGCAAAGAGGCAAACAGTAGCCTGGACAGAAGTTGGCCCTCCCTAGAAAGGGATCACAGTTGGGAAGGTCTCAAAACAATAATAAACCAAGACCATAATGAAGCATCAATGGCAGGTACTAGAGAAAATTGAGCACCCGATCGGGTTGCATGACGTGGAGAGGAGAGGATTTATGAAACGGCGGCGCACGGATCAGGCGGAAGCAGGAAGGTCTCAAGGCATTATTGCCACAGGTGAATGGAGCAACCGGAAGGGTAGTGGAGGTGCTCAGCAGGACGGTGGACGGGACAGGAGGACAGAGACGAGGCCGAGGAATGATGGCACGGGGTTCGGGAACAGCTCACGGCGCAAAACCATAAGTAGGAACGACATGCAGAGAAAGATAGCAAGGGAAGGGTGGCGAGCTAAACAGAGAAGGAAAGATAGTAGAGCAATCCAACTTGGGTGTATAGTTCGTCGCCATAGCACGAGCATACCTGCGAGCGGAGAGGGAGGTGCGAACCGTAGCAGAAGAGAGAATATGGAAGCAGAGGGCAGCCGGAAAGTCTAATGCTGGATGCGCAGCAGTGGAGTTGAGGACGAGCAGGGCAGGAGCGAAGCGGACAGAAAAGGTAAGCGGAAGATGGAGGATGAGATGCAGCAGGGCATCCCAGTGTTCGAGATTTCGGAAGGGGAGAGCGAAGACTTGGAGGCGGGCCGGGAGGATTATGCGCAGGAGGAAAGGAGGAACAGACGGAACAAGACAACAACCGGGAATGACGAAGAGGAAGGAGGTAGCCTGACGAAGGTCGCAGGAAGAGGCAGGGGAGGTTACAGAAGAGGGAGAGGACCCAGAGGAAGAGGCGGCCGACGGGGGAAGGATTTGGCGGCAGGACGCAGCAGACGGGGACATCAGTGCAGCCCCAGCCCGGACGAGGAAGCAGAGACAGCGATGGGAGATGGGAACCGACGGACCAGGCAAACCATAGGAAACAGAGTTTGGATTGCTGAGAAGGAGTACAGGGAGAAATCCAATCCAAAAACCAAAAGAATTATGGAGCATTGGGAGGAAGAAGCCATCCAGGCCCAGTCAGAGGATGAGATGGAAGAATGGATTACCCTCATGCCTGATCCAGGACATACCAGAGGAAGAATGATGCTTTACAAGCAGTATCTCCACTTGTACTGGGTTATGAAGAGGCTCATGGCTGAAGCCTTGGAACAGGTAGCAATGGAAATGGCTGAGATGTCCCAGGGAATACCGAATTTGAAGAAGGAATTGAAGAACATAGTAATAACCTGCTTATGCAAGATAAAAGGTTGGAGGACCTGCAACAGCAACTGGAGGCAAGCGGGGTGCTGGTCAAGAAAGAGAAAAATCAGCAAGCGAATCCAGAGGAACAGTGAACAAAGGCATGTCCATGATGAATTTAGCAACTGTTTATTTTTGTTTCTGTTTTAGCCATGCAAAACTTTTATGTTTATATATATCAGCAGATGTATGTAGGTAGTAATAGGGAGATAGATAAAGTGTATAAGGCATGGAAAGACAAGCTAAAAACAATCTATTTTTCGGCAGCTGTGAAAAACTATCGGTGGTCAATAAACCCGGTTTCCCTTCGGGGCGGGGTGAGACCACCCTAACTATGTAATGTTTCCTTTTTGTTAATAGAATATGGTACCACTCAGCTTACAAAAAAAAAAAAAAATCTAAGTAAGTGAGATCTTAGTATCAGAGGGTTTTTCATGCTTTACCCAATATATATATTTGAATAAAAATAAAATAGGTGTATTATAAGACATGCTTTATTTTGGTTAATAAAGTACAAAAATAAAAGTATTTTTAAATGACAATGATTATAAATAAGATAAAGGTAAGTGTTTTCTTTTGGTGAATGGTGCTTTATTTTGGTTAATAAAGTACAAAAATAAAAGTATTTTTAAATAACAATGATTATAAATAAGATAAAGTTAAGTGTTTTTTTTTAATGAATTTAATTATGTTTTATGTCTAAGCCATTATATATGGGAGAAATTATAAAAGTGATTTTATATTTTATTTTGAGAGAATATTCTAAATCACAAATTACATAATTATTATGCTTATTTATGCGAGAATAGAGTATAACTTAAGTTGATAGGATGAATTCCTTATTCCTATTAAGTGGGAAAAAAAAATATAATTAGATTGGCTTAGTAATCAAATTAATTAGATTTAATGAAGGTTATTGAGTGATATTCAAAAAATTACATCATGAGAGAGTACATGTATCTATCGCATTAATTAGATGTAAACTTCTATTTATTAAACGCTTGTTATATTCTTAATATTCTTAATATTCTTAATATCTAATGTTGAGCTAATAAGAAATTGGAAATGTAAAAGAATTTATTGGAATCGAGTGAAAATTAATAATTAGGATTTGTTTTTGACGTTTATGTAAAAATGAATTACATTTAGAGAGTAGTGAATGATTATGAAATTATCATTGAATGATTGTTTTATAATTTTCTTCTTATGAAATTTTTGAATGCTTATTGGTTGTCTTATTATATGGTTGTGATGTGCTATTTTGTGTAAGTATGAATTTGCAATGCAATGTTGTATTGGATAAATGAAAATTTAGAAGTGATGTGGAATTCAAACTTGGTTTGCTACAAGGGAGATCATGGCTCCTAAGCATCGAAGACAAACCTAAGTCACCCCTAAGGTGGAAACCCCACCTCTCGCCACCATAGAGATTGGAACCCCAAATGAGCAAGCTATATTACATTCCCTTGGGAAAATGACAAATAGCTTTCAGGATTGTGTTATCACAATTTATTTTGAGTTTGAAATTTTTTAAGAAACACTGACAATTTCAGTGTCAGCGAAAATATTTGTAATAAACAGGACAAATACTGATAATGGGACTATCAACATTTTTTGAGTTTAGAAAGTCAATAGAGGAATACACTAACAATAAGAGTGTCAGCGTTTTGGGTATTGGCTGATAATGTGACTATTAGTGCCAAAATTAAAATTTGAATTTCGATTTTTAAAATGCACTGATACATTCTAGGTCGGCAAAAAAATAATCATTTCCTGGTCATGCCATGATAAATATGAAAGTGAAAGGTACGTGTTGAAAAGAAGGTTTTTCGCCGCTGAAGAGGTTTGATGTGGTTTTATAATTATCAAACAGTTAAAACATTATTTCACCTATCAACCAATTATTCTGCCTGAAACCGCACTATTTTTTCCTGCATAGTATTTTCACCATTTCATTTGTAATTTTTGTTAGCTTTATCGTTGGAAATTTGTTCGGTTCAAACTACTCGACGAAGATACAACATCGGATCCCGGTCTCTCATCTACGTAATCAACAAATTGTATAGATAATGGGGAAACACAGGAAACACATGAAGCTTAACAAAAATGAACTGAAAGGTCCCGACCTCCTAGAGATTTACCCAGATATTAAACAACAATTCCAGTGAGTTGGGTGGTAGGAATTTTTCCAACAATGCACTGATTACCATGATGATGTGGCTCAAGCATTCACCTAGGGGTTTGATGGTCAATGTGTGGAGGTAGGAGGGTTTCCATTCTTGGTCACAAAGGAACTAATTACAGAGGTTACAACTCTGCCTACAGATGGGGAAAATGTTTTCAGAAGTCACGTTCTAGCTGGGATTGGTGTCCCATTTTTTTTGAAAGATGATTTCAAATATAGGAACTGGAAGGTAGGGGTTCCAATATCCTAGCTAGAAGGAAAATGACATGGGCTGCTACACATTACCTCGTTATATTTCACATGTGCGGGACTTTTAACTGGGTAAAATTATACCATTTCCATTTCTTAGCTCATCTAGAAGGACAAGTAAGAATGAATGTCTTTTTTTATTTATTGGAAATTTTGAAGCATGTGGCTACTCATTTTTGAGCCAGGGCAGGTGTTATGAAACTAGCTCACAAAAAGATAGAAAATATAGATCAATGCCTTATAAATAAGCCTCCTTTGAGGGGGCAACCTCCTTTACATTACAAAATGAACAATTCTTTGATGATACAAATGACAAGAC
>APFE031149123.1:3166-31067 GCA_000404065.3 Pinus taeda
CGACACATAGGAAATAGTTAAGTTCAACTTGGTCTAGTATAGAGTTAGGTATAGAGTTAGGTAAAGTGTGTTTCTTTACTGTTGTACATTTTGTAACTTACAATTCGACGGTCACGATATGTAGTGATCTGACGATTCATTCTCTCCTCGGTATTACCGACACTTGATCCGTGGCTTAACACCCGATTGGTCCATGATATCTATTTAAAGAGCATGGAGGGTCATTTGTAGGTTAACTGTTCATGAGAGAAGATTATGTAAAATTTCATTCTTTTATTAATAAATTTCCTACAGTGGTTGTGTTGCCTTAGGCCGTGGACTATTTCCCTCTTTGAGGGTTTTAACCACGTCAAAAATACTGGTGTATTGATCTGTGATCTGTTTGTGAGCGGTGTCCTATGGTGTTCTGTCTGAGGAGCTTACCCTGCAAATTCCTACAAAAGCATCATTCAAGTTAGTCAAGTCGAGTAAGTTAGAGAGAGAGTTAGTAGATAGATAGGGTTAGATTGTAACCTACGGGCATTGAAATGATAAAGGGCCATTGATATAGACCGTGAAAAGGTGGATCAAGCAAAAGCTAGATTCTAAAAACATAGCTTTATTTGTATCTGTACATTTGTTAATGAATGAGGAAATTGAATTCATTGTGACCATGTGTATCATTCCTTTTACATGCTGAGTGATTTGTAATTGAGAATTTATGGTTTTTTGTGATAAACCGTGATGAACGAATTCAAGTTGAATTTCTAAAAGTCTTTCTGAGTGACAAAAGACTTATCGTCTGGGTAGAATCTGTGTTATTCCAGTGAGATTTAATAGATGTATATACAGGTCAAGCAATTACAAAATCTAAAGGAAGGGAAATAATACAGAGTGTATTATGTATTCTAGTTCAAAATGGTGTTAAAGAGACATAGGTGTAAGTTACAGGTGAAGTAATCAACGAAGTCTCGGCGGACTGTTCCTAAGCGGAGAAATGAATTGGTAGAATTGAACTTGATAACAAGACGTTCTAGAATGGTGAGTTGGCGATGAAATTGAGTTATTAGTAAGTGCGGGGATAGGAGTAGATGAATTTTTTATCATGCTTAAAACACTATATTAAACCCTAGCCGTCGATCATGTTTTCAATCGTCGATGTCACAGTAAACTGCGGGGGTTAACCATTATTTAACCAGTGTGTTAGTTGAAGGGCCGCAGACCATTAGATCATTATTGTGCTAACTGTTGGATCAATATTGCGTTGCATCATTAATGAGTGAATGAACCCTGGGCATAAGAAATTATGACATGCGATGTAAGATGTTTGGGAAATTAAATGGCGTGTAAGTAATCCATGTGATATCACTGTTGGGTGTTGGATTAAGTGTGTCTTGATCAAACGATGGAGAATTAATCTGAAAAAATTGTGTGGAAATTCAACTTGGGAAGTCAATGTGGGAGGAATTGTTGTTCAATTGTTGTTCAATTGGAAGTGTTGCTCGATTTCTATTCAATTGGGTGTTGTTAAATTGTTGTTCAATCGGGCGTTGTTCAATTGCTGTTCAATTGCAAGTGTTGTTCAATTTCTATTCAATTACAAGTGTTGTTCAATTGCTGTTCAATCGAGCGTTGTTTAATTGATGTTTGATCGAGCGCCGTTCAATTGCAAGTGTTGTTCAATTGCTGTTAAATTGGCGTTGTTCAATTTTTGTTCAATCATGCATCATCTTGTGTCATTTTTAGGTGAGCCTCAGGAAATGTACCAAAACCATGGAAAAAGTGGAAAGGTAAAGTTAAAATCGATTTCTATATAGTTCTATAATAAAGCAAATTAAGGGCAGTTAACCATCGTATGATTAGTGTTGAGACCAGAGTAAGAGAGTATGGTTAGTATGAGTGGGTTTAAGAATTAATCAGAGGATTGAGTAAAGCTTCTG
Source organism: Pinus taeda (assembly GCA_000404065.3). Classification (NCBI taxonomy): domain Eukaryota; kingdom Viridiplantae; phylum Streptophyta; class Pinopsida; order Pinales; family Pinaceae; genus Pinus; species Pinus taeda. Next base: position 5,086 of record APFE031149123.1, read on the forward strand.
TTGGAGTGATTAATTAAGGTTTAGACCATTGATTAGTTTTTGAAACATTTCCGCATGAGAATTTATCAAGGGGACTTAAACCTTAACGAGTGAAGGTTTGACTAGGTGGGATAAATGAAATTCTTGGGAATAAACAAGATTATGCATTTTATATGCATAATGTGTGTATTTTCGGCTTAGGCTGGCATCATTGTGGAAAGGAGGAGAATGATATCTCTCGCATCTACCTTGCATTCTATAGTCATTACATTCTTTTCTAACTCATTGTTTAATCATGGCACTAGCGATCAATGCGTATGCATTTTGGTTATTCCTTTGTTGTTTTTGTAGTGCCTGTGAGATCATGGTAGACTCACACAAGAAGAAGTCGATGGACTTGTTAATATTCCTAGTGAGTTGCTGATGGATTTCACTTGATATGTGGGATATGTAAGATATGTGACAGTGAATAAAGAGAGAAGCAGGGCTCTAATTTTTTGGTTCTTTAAAACTAGTCAAAATGTGTCACAAAATCCTCTTATTCTCTGGCTCACTATAGGACTAGGTTTTTATTTAGTTGGAGGAAGAGAACCATAGGAATTGGGGCTATTATTAGTAGATATTAATACATCACAACTTAGTCTGAATGAGTATTCTTCGAATAAATAAAGTAGAAAAGTATGATTCTTTTGAAGAATAATGAATTTGTTTCACCTTACTATCTGTTGGTTGTAGATCCCAATATTTCTTTCCTTGTAATCTTGAGAAGAAATATAGTGGAGTGTGTGCCTACTTCATGACATTGGGCATGTTGGCTCCATGTTGAGTGATTGGAAAAGAATTGCATTTGGTAATACATTCGCATTAGATCAAGGAAACAATAACTTTATAATTGTTTTTACACTTATAAATAAAATTTGATTTATGATAATGTAGTTCTGATTTTATAACTAAAATGCATTTATTTAACTCATTTTAAAAGTGAATTAGTAGACATGATTTTATTATTCTATGATTTGGTATGAAACAATTGTATTAAAGACAACAAGAATAACTATTTTATATTATTTTTTTGTTATTGCAGGAGTAATAAAAATAACAAATTTGTATTAAAAGGAACAAGCACATTGATACTCATGGTTTTGCAACAAGAGTTATTGAAAAAGAATACCATGGTTTTTTTAGTTTTTACCCATCGTTTTGGATTTTGCTAAATACAATAATAGTAGAGGTTGCAATAATAATTATGGTATTGTATGTGAGAAATCTAATAATACTTATGATTTTTCATTTGATAACACGTTTATGAATAGAAAGGTTAGTTGGGGTTATGACCTTTACTTTATTTATTCTTGTACAAGAAGCATTTTCATGCAAAGATATATAATACCTAAAATATTATTAGTGATTCTAACATAAAAAGGATAACCATTAGAGATTGATTGTTTTAGATTAGAGAGATTTCAACTTTCTCACATTATATTTGGACAAAAAAACCATAATATTTTGGGTTTGGAGAATTTGATATTTTAGGAAGACATTAGAGCGTTTGCTAACAATAGTGTTTTCAGGGAAGAGTCATGAATTTCGCAAAGAATTGAGTGATAGATTATAAAATAATCTCATTTGTAGTTATCAAATGATGGATTGTAACTAATACTATTGCAGGAGATGGATTCAATATATATAACTATTGTACATGTAGAGTGAAATAATGTCAACTTCAATTTTATAATGGGAAACTTGGTTTACTGAAAAATATTGCTAACATGTTATGGTTTGACAAGGGTGATGCATCATGGGTATGAGGGTTATTGAAATAAACAATTGTGCCATGAGGATATTTTTCTTTAAGAATTTTTGGGTATTGTGTTTGAGAGAAATGACAACATGTCTAATGTATGGCCTCTAGTTAATAATGCTTGAATGCAAGATTATGTTTTTTTTGTAGAATATAAACAATGGGCAAGGGATGGACTCCATTGTTTCCATTGAGAGAGGGATGAATTCCCTCATGAAATGTTTAATAAAATATATATTTATTGGTATTTTCCTTTGGGGTTTTTAGGGTAATATCGATGCTCATTCATGCTATTTCTTCACTAGTTATCTTGATGCTATTTTCACCTTAAAAGATGTTGGAAATTATACCATTCCTCATGTTTTTAATAAGCTCGCACTAATTGAACAATGTTAATGATGCAAATCTACAACATAATACATTATGTTAACAAGTTGCACTAATTATTTTTCCCTTACGCAAATAGCTATTGGATTTATAATTTTACTTCAGCTAATGAGTATGCTTATATCATTTGATGAGCATATTAAGAGTAGGATGAGTCATTCATGGAATGATACATGCTGGTAAAAATTGTTAAAAATTGCAATCCTGCATATTTTTTATGAGGTATATCAAGGGATGTTACAAGTGATATTACAAAATAAGCTACAGCATTGGCACCTCTTGGGTTCTATAAAAATAAGAAAGAGTAGATGTATGATGCTATTAGGTGTGGCTCAAGTATGACAGTAGTGAAATTACATTCCAATGTATGCATTAGACTGCATTTAATATGAAATGCATGATAGTGCTAATGACTTCTTTGAAAAATAGTATTGTTAGTAATTGCTTTGAATAATACTCATGTTGATGACATTGAGTGCTTATGCTAATAAAATACAATTCAAAATTCGATTGCATTTGATTATAACTAAATGTTGGACAATTTTGAGCACTCACTTAGTAAATAAGGATATTGTGGACGAAGATTGACTATCAGGATTTTGATCTACACTATTAAGATCATTTTTAATGATGCATTTAAAGTAAAATTGGATGAGTGTAGGGAGGCATAAGTTTTCCTTGATGTTGTTGATATCATATTCTATTGTTTGAAAAGCATTAAATAACCCTTTTGAATGTTGAAAATAATAAATTAGTCTAGTGCTAGGTCTTCTTTAGTAAAAGGATGTTTAGTATGACTGTAATGGATAATGGTTGATTATAACTTGTGGAATTACCTTGATTTTCTATTGAATTTATGTTTATTTGGTGTCATTTTCTATTTGGTAAATTGAACTATCCTCCTATGAATTAGCAAGGCATCATACCATACATTTTGTTAAAAACATTGATGGAATCACCTTTTGTAATTCTAATACTAATTGATTGTTTGTGATATGTCAAAAAAATATTAGATTATATTTGAAGGTATATTACAATAAGTTTATTGGAATATGCATCATTGACTTTTTGTTGAATATTATTGCTAAAGTTGTAAACAATTTGATAGTGGTAGTTCATTCTCATATTATTGGTTTAATGGTGACAATATGTTTAGATTGGCTTATAAATTGTTACAAGTATTTCTTATCAACACTCAGGTACTAATGGTGAATTACTATCCTTGTATGATTAAAGTCTTGTATAGGCTTTTATGCATATTAAAGTAACTATAACAGCTACAAAAGTGGGTTTTTTAATCCATGCATAAGAATCATTGTAAATTCTTGAACGTTGTAAAGAATTTATATCGCAATAGAAGTCATACCTTATAAAGTGGCTGATTTAACATAATTGCATTATTCTTTCCATAGTTAGGACATAAAGAAAATGGTTGTGGCCTTTTATATGAGTTTAAAGACATACATAAATGTTAAGTAGTGTGAAAAGGATAGTAAATATTATTTAATAGATTTAAAATGTAATATCGAAAAATGGCAACATATATGATAGAATGCACTATGTATTTTCTACAACTTAATGATAAAACTAATAATAGCTATGTGTTACTAATTACATTAACTACTCTAACTTTACATATGACAACATAATTCTATGAGTTGATGTTACAATGATTGTGTTAGTATGAGGAGCTTATGTACATCACACACCTAACAAGATATTTCTTTTTCACTCTTTCAAAATCCATCCATTATATGTGAATATTATTGGTGACACTGCATATTAAACGTAATCCGACATGTCATTTTTGTTCTGGAATTTTGGTGTCCTGATTGCCATTACTAACCATAAGCTTGATGGGATATCTTTATAATGTCACATTACCAATTTCTTTGACTTGAATGTATGCATTATTTTCTTCAACTTAATAATATTTCATAGGGACTTATGGTTAGAAACATATGCATTGAAATGAAACATCATTTTGCATGGATTAGAACTCTCGTGGATGATAACATTTATATATATATATATATAATAGAAGGTCATTTTTCCCTTAATTGTTGTTATGTAAAACATTTATGTGGAAGCTTTATTTTCAATTCCCTTATATGTATTGTTTGGAAGATGTATCCTTATTTTCTATTCTTACTCTTAATGCATGGAAATGGTTTATGCAAGTCAAAATTTTATATTTGCAGTACATTCTAGATTTGGTGAAATAGCGAGAAACATTGATGCATGTGAAAATTGAAATGCATCTTAAGTATATTTGACAACATGTTTTATAGATAATATGGTTTTGCAAAGGGTGTGAAATACAATTATGACTAATGTTGTTAGCATGATCAAGAAAGGGTAACTTAATGGCAGCATAGTGACATCACTAAAATTTCATCAACATGGTGCATAAGAACTAGTGAAAGGATAAAGAGTTACAATGTGACTTGTGACTGAAAATGTGAAGGTATATTTTTTATCATTATGCAAACACTACATGCAACGTTTGTGCATATAAGATATAATGGTGTTTTTCTAAAATTCATGCTATATTATTATATGGAAAAAATTGAATGGACACCAACCATGACACATCAAATGTCAACCATGATTCTTAAGAATTGTTGGATTTTGTGGGACACCATGATTCAAGGCCAAAACCATGATGATACTCAAGTAGTAAAGCCTTAAACTTTTTAACGATTCATGAGCTAGCAGAAATCAAGAGTTCGCAATTGGAAAATGCTTCAAGGAAACATTCAATGACATTAGAAATTGATTTTATAATTAATATTTTAGCTTAAATAAAATTCATATTGATAAACAATTTCAAGGAAAAGTGCTAAATCCAGTTTGAGGTGACTTTTACAATGACACGTGACCAAAAAGCTAAAGAGTGAAAAGTAAATAGTTTAATGAGAATGTAAATATGTATTTTTGTTAATAAAAATATTTTTTTTGCCTATTATTAGCTTTTGGAATATTAGAGGAACCACCACATGAGAGTTTATATTCCTATCGGCTAAGAAACCATTAGAGTGAACTATGTTCCCATATGCGACAAAAAAATGAGAAAAAAACCATTCTTTCCATAAAATATTCTATTTGGCTAGCCTGACCACCAAAAAGGTAACATGATTAGAGTCAAAAGTCATGTTTGGAAAATGTATTTAGAAGGACTGTGATATATAAAGCTATTATGAATTTAAACAACGTGTCAATGGGAGATAAAGGTTGGACCTATACCTAGAACTAGAAGGATGTTTCCTGGGTTGAGGAGGTGTAAATTTTTGAAATATTTTTAATTAGCTTCCTAGTAGGAAAATATCCTAGCACTTGGGGGAAACTACTAGAACTATTGTTCAACGATTGAAAATGAAGTTGTATCCTCTATTGTATTTCTAGGAGGTCATGATACTAGACATGTAGATATATTTTTCAAGGGATAAGACAATATGCACTTTCTCCATTTATGGCTACTTTGATCATTTATGTGATTAGAGTACTATAAGCTCTTTGAGCACTTGTAGAGGTACTCTTATAAAATATTGATAGTTGAAATTTTGTGATTCAAAATAATGTGAATATAATTGAGGAATACTATGTAGATTCCTTGGTCAATACACTATTTCATATAAGTTTGGGGACGATACACTACTATAGGTGCTTTTTGTCAGGTTGATAAATGTAACACCTTCATCTCACATCTACACAAGTAACCGACCAACCAGGGTAAACATGCAGCGAAAGGCCACTATTATAGGATTAAACCCCCTAAGTCTCCTTAAGGAATTGGAATCAATAGAAACACACCATACAAACCTTCAACATTAGCAACAAAACTCCCAGAAGCCATCCCAACCACTTATGTAACCAGTCCTTGGGTCCCACTAAGTTTTTCGGCAATTAAACCTTCATATTCTCCCTCGATATGCACAAGTATGCATCCAGGAAGCTCTAGATGCTCCTAGAGTATGTGTATGCATGTGTCTAAGGAATTTTATCCTTAGACTTGTGCCTGTAACTCCCGGATTTGTGCCACTTTTTCAATTCTAGAACCTAGGCCACTACCCATAACTCAATGACACTTTTAGAACTGAAATATAACAATATAACTATGATACAAATGAAATTTATTAAACAATGACTTGATTGTACCCTTACTAGCCATGACAAAAATTTCGTCAAACATGTCACAAATATGTAATCTACATGTTTAAAAAATAGATGTGAGAATAGCGGTCGCATAATTATGTGAGAATCACTAAGAAGCATTGCTCCCTTATATAATTAGTTGCATTATCATCTATTAGGTCATAGAAACATTGGTCATTCATTTACAAATCAAAACATGAGGAGAGCCATACATCATCACTGTCATAATAAATTCTTATAAGTAGCATAATAATAGCATAAATACCAAGGATGCCTTAGCCATAGATTCCACATATAAACCAATAAATTTACACATAAGATACCAAGGAAAGAACCTATTATTAATGAATACAAAATCTAGCCTGGGATGGGACTACCACGTTCCACCCAAACATAGAATGACTGAGCCAATTTTATCTCTAGTGATTCATCCACGTGCCATATTCCAAGCATGAATGTGGAACATAACCAAAAGAACCAACGAGGGCATTTTGAGGCTAAACCACCTAATCCTCATCAATATAAACCAAACTTTATTGCAATCCACACCAGATCACTAACCCAAAAGAGGCATGGAAGCCATCAGAATTCTTCTCCTAAACCATGAGGAATTTTCCTACCTCTTAGTCTGTCAAGCTTTACCGCAATCCATAGTCTAATACAAGGATCACTAGACCCTATAATGAGATTCCACCCTCTAGGGTTTATTATATATCATGTCATTCTTTGGCAATGATTCCTAGGCCTAATCAAGGGCAACCACCTCTAGGATTTACCATATATCTCAACATTAGCTAGGTAAGGACTCCTAGGCCCACCGAGGCACACAATACTTGGCTTTAATGCAACCAACAATCTGGTTTAAGGGTCACTAGGCTAGTGGTTTTACAACAATACACAGTCTGGTTCAGGGATCAATAGGTCATGTGTTATTTCTTTTGTAGATCCACCTCAGTTAGCTTTCAATCCATATGACAATCCATCTCAACCAAAACATGAGAATCCCATTACACCATAGCTATTCGAAAATGGCAAGGCTAGGCTGAAAACATCATCACACTTGGAAAAACCTATGTCATAACATCAAAGGACAACATGCAATACCCTTCATGTGAAATGTAGCAAGTAAAGCACAGATGTAAATCGACACCTGCAAATAATCATGTTGTAGTTGCTTGACCTTGCTATTTCTTGATTTCCCCTTCCTTCCTTTTTCCTTCTCTACCTTTCTTGATCCAATGCCAAAGTGCTCCAAGAAAACTCTAAGTGTATAAGAGTGAGAGAGAGAGAGAGAGAATAATGGGAGAGATCCAAAACTGAACTGACAAAAAGGTACCAACTAATCCTCATAAGCTTTTTTACCAATTAGGCCTCTATTTTCTTCATTATCCATTATTTCCTTCATTTTCCTCCTAGGATGCTTTTTCCCAACAATTAGCTTGGAATAAGTGTCCCATCAACGGTGGTTACTATGTTTTCCTTTATTAACTTTATTAAATTGAATTTTCACCAGGACTGTTACAAACCCCCCCCCCCCCCCTTGGGGGGCACTATCCTCAGTGCTCAGCCACATTTATCTCTCAACAAAACTGTTGAAAATCAAACATATTGCCCCATCAAGATTTATAACATAGCTCGATGAAGTATTTACAATGATCACCCTATTAAAATGAAAACTAGCATGACAACATAACAACATGACAACTATAATGACATGACCCTCATACCACTTATTTGATATTTATAACATATCTCATGGTGGTATTTACATCCATATACATGTGTACATATACCAAACATCACCAAAACATGTACCAAAAAATATACCAAACATCATCTGAAAACTTCTTTTCATCAACTGGTAAACAACGTAGGATACACAACCCATTTCTGATCCAGTCATCTCCCATGTAACTTCATCAAGCCCAAAGTGCTTCCATTTCACCTTAACTTACTTGATTTCTCACTTTCGAGCATAAGCACCCTTCTCTACAATACACGGTAAGGTTCTAGCTAGAATTCTTGATCTAGATCCACCTTCTATATAGATTACTCAATGACATGATCAACATCTTTAACATATTTCTTAAGTAATGAAACATGGAAAAATTCGTGGACTTTCAAGATTGAAGGTAGTGCAAGTCGATAGGCCACTGATCTAATCCTCTCAATAATGTTGAAAGATCCACAAAATTGTTGTGCCTGCCTGACACATGATCCAATCCGCAAGGAGCTCTTCCTTGGATTGATGTGCAAGTGCACTTGTTTCCCAACTTAGAACTCCTTGAGAAACCTATTATGATCAGCATAGTTCTTTTTCCTATCATGTGCTACTTTCAAATTAATCTTGATTACTTGCAGTTCCTGCTCCATGTCTACCAACATGTCCTATCCAATCAACACCATGTTAACTGGATTACTCCAACTAGTGTGAGTATTACAACTCTACCGATACAATGCCTCAAATGAACACCTCTTCAAATATTCCTGATACCCATTGTTGTGAGTGAACTCTACCAATGGAAGATACTCTTCCCACTTTTGCTTCTAATGCATCACGTAAATCCTCAACATGTCCTCCAATATAATGTTGACCCTCTCAATATGTTCATCTGTCTCTAGATGATAAGTTGTACCAAAGGCCAACAACGTGCCCAAACTTGCAAAAAACACCTTCCAAAACATGGAAGTGAACTATGCATCCCTGTTTGACACAACATTCTTTGGATCACCATGCAACTTGACCACATCCCTGATGAATAGCTATGCTACATCACTCATTGAAAATGCAGACTTCATTGGAATGAAATGTGTTATCTTTGTCAACTCGTCCGCAGCAACCATGATGGAATCATGTTGTCTCATTATCCTTGGAAAGCATGTGATAATGTCCATCAAAATTACCTCCCATTTCCACTTTGGAATCACAATCAGTTGTAGTAGTCCACTTGAATTCCTACACTTTGCCTTTACTTACTGACAATCCAAACATCTAGCCATAAACTCTGCTACATCCTTCTTTAAATTTGGTCAATAATAAAAAATCTTCACTACGACATCTTCTAATATCCTGGGTGACCTAAATATGATTTCACATAAAACTCCCTCAATATCACCTTCTTGAGCTCACTGTTGTCTCAAACATATATCCTATCTCTAAACCTGAACAATCCATCTGTTGTGAGACAATAGTCCGCATCTTGTGCACTTGCAACTATACCTATATCACTACATCTACATATACCTATACCATGAATTGTACCGATACCTGCACCCTACTACAACCTATACATAATCACCATATACCTAACATCCTTTTGACCTGCTTGCAAGATCATATCCTGTAGATTTGTCCCGTAGGAACTCATAATTGCTATATGATTTACTTATATCCACCTACTAAGAGCATATATTACCCTATTCTCCTTTCCTTTGATCTATCTAATCTCAAAATCAAACTCACTAATCATGGCCAACCATCTAGCTTTCGTGGCATTCAGATTTCATTGGTCAAATAAATACTAGAAACCACTATGATCACTCATCAATACAAGGTAGTTCCTCCACGTCTTCAATGCATGTATTATCACTTGCAACTCAAGGTCATGTGTTGGGTAGTTTTGCTCATGCTCATTCAATTTTTGTGACTCATACCACACCACCTATCCATCCTACGTAAGGACTCCGCAAGTCCTTTCTTGTAATCATAAGTACATATTACAAATTTTTTTTCTAAATCTGTGATCTTTAGCAATGGAGCATGTGTCAACAACTAAATAATCTTCTATAAACTAGTAGCAAATTCCTTTTTCCATTCAAACCTCTTACCTTTCCTCTGTAATGATGTGATATGATAATAAATATGTAGGAAGTTCCTCATGAACATCCTATAATATCATGCTAACTCCATGAAACATCTCTCCTCATCCACATTTGTGGGAGCTTCCCACTCCATGATGGCCCTTAACTTTTCTAGGTCCACTATTATGCAATCCTCGGAGACCATATGTCCCAAGTAGTGTACCTCAGTATGAACAAAACTACACTTTCTAAGCTTGTAATACAACTGATTCTCTCTTAGCAATCTCCACACTACTGCTAAATGCTTGGCATGCTCTTATTCATTCTTATAATATACCAATATCTCATCAATGAACAAAATAACAAACTTATTGAAATAAGAATGCAACACATTATTCATCAAACACATAAATGTAGCTGAGGCATTAGTCAAACCAAATGGAACTATAGCAAACTCATAATGTGCATACCTGGTTCAGAAAATTGTCTTGTAAATTTCCTCCTCAATGCATACCTGATGATATCCAGATCTCATATCAATATATGAGAACATTGTTTCTCCCTTCAGCTGATCAAACAATTCATCAATTGTCGGCAACAGATACTTGGTCTCAATGGTCAATTTTTTCAATTGCATGTAGCCAATGCATAACCTGAGAGTACCATCCTTCTTCTTCACAAATGATACTGGTACACCCCAAGGTGCTACACTTGGCCTAATGTATCCCTTTTCAAGCATCTCTTTCAACTACAACTTTAACTCTACCAACTCAAGTGTGCTTATCCTGTAAGGCTATTTTGATGTTGGAGTTGCCCCTGTTACAAACTCGATAGAAAATTCTAGTTCTCTATGAGGTAGAAATTCTAAAATATATGTAGGAAATACATCCTGAAACTATTGTAGAACTGGGTAGCTATTGAAAACATCCACATCCTCAACTTCCTTATCTTTGTCACTAGAAATGTGCATTGCAAATAATAACACCCTTTCCTGTCACTATTCTTGGCCTACATATTTATCACCATTTCAAGTCATGTGGCTTTCTTCTTCCCCTGTAAGACTCTTGGTTCCCCATCGTTATCCACACACTCAATGGCTTTTTCATAACAATCCACCTTGGTCCTATGAAGGTATATCCAATCCATACCCAATAACATACTATATCACCCCAATGGGAATACGTTCAAGTGCATTACTGTAGATATGCCATTCAGCTCAATCCATAAGGTATTACCCAATGATGAACTCTTATCTTTGTACCTCTATACAGCTACACTAACTAAGACTTTGCATGCACTTCTTGATTCAAACCACACTTATCCACCAAATTAGGAATAACATAAAAATAATTATATATAGGGTCAATCAAAATATAAACTTAATCACAAAGCTTACCATCCATCTCGATGATAGATGCCTGATGGTCTACCTGTCTATTGTCCAGTTCTCCTTAGTTACAAGGAATGCTCTATCCAACATACCCAACAATCTATGCCTCTTGCACACTATATATCTGAGGCCTACCACCTTGATTTTGTGGACAATCTCTCTTACGGTGTTCCTTACCACATGTCCAACGGTCAAACTGTCTAGTACCATAACCTCTATGCTGTTGTTATGATCCATCTCCCTATCTAGATGCATTGAACTTCTTTTGTGGTGCCATGTTTTCTTTCTGTTATGAATTCTAAGGCCCTCTTCTTTTAGGTTGTCATTTACCTTTACCTTTATGTTTCCCTTTCCATCCTTGCTGAGACTGATTCTTACGCTTCAACTTCTCATAGAAGTGCTTCAGTTTCCCATTAAATTCCTAAAGTAACCAAGATTCATAATATTGAATTTGATTTCTAAATGATAATGGAAAACCACTGAAAAATCATTGAACTTTAGCCTTCTCATCCTTAAGATTTGGTACATACCTCAATAGCTCCAAGAACCTAGTCATGTACTCTTCATCTGTCATCAATCCCATATTTAGCTCAAGGAATTTTCTAGCCTTACCATCGTAGTACCTTTCTGAGAAGTACTTTTTCCTAAAAAGGCTCTTGAACTCATGCCAAAAAAGGTCCTATGTCCTTATGTCTCTGACCAACTTCACATTTTCCCACCAGATATCCACTTTACCTTTCAGGATGAAGATAGGAATTTTTGCCTTCATGTTTTCTATGTATTTATCCAACTCAAAGAACTTTTTCATCCCAACTATCCAAGCCTCTACATATTTTGGTTTCTTCAAGTCTCCATCAAAAGTAGGTGGCTTTTCTTTCTTAAATTCATCTAGAAGGTATCCCCTCTCACTCCTCCTCTAATGATGATAACGATGACGATCATAATTCCTATCAAAACTAGAACTAGAATAATACTGGTATCCATCTCCTCTCCTATCTAAAGTATCCAACAATCTTCCATCTCTAACTGTAGCATCTCTATCTAACTTGTGACCACCATGATACCTACACCCATATGCCACATTCGTTTTTTCCTCCTTCCCATGGTTGATATGAAGTGGCCCCTATCACTGCAATTCTAACAAACTCTAAAGAAGTATTGCATTAAGCTATAGTTGTTTCTATTGTGAATGCATATTTTGTCATCATCCACCTTAAAACTCCTTATTTCTTTCTTCAAGCTTTTCAATGGCTCTACTAAATTAGAAGAGAGCCCAACCCCACATTGTTCATTTGATTCATAGGGAAAATATTTGTAGTCTACCATCTTGCTAGTTATTTTGATCTCTTTCTTGCAAGGCATACTATGTAAGCTAAACGAGATCATAATTAACCAACGTACCTTAGCTAAATTCGGGGAGGATATCTCAGCTACAAGATCATTCAAAACAACATAATACATGTACTGACCTAATCATGACATCATATATACATATAATACATAAGAACACCATTTATTATAGCTAGAGTCTAGTCATGAATGCATGACCATATCAACTAGGCATACCATGACCTCATGCATGCCAACAATAACCATATCAATTTATACTGACAATACGTAAGCATGAACAATATGTAACCAATCATACACCCGTGATGACACACTTCACAACAACAACATTCTCTTTCACAATGTGACATCAGTCCAACCATGACGCACACCATGCATATGCAATAAGCATATAGACCACAAGATGCTTAATACACATCGACTTGACATGAATGCATGACTAGCACACACCATCGATCTCGTCTAATGGGTGAACCATGATTTGATAACACTCTATGGTATCATATTATCACACAAAGATACTAGAAACAAAAAACCACCCAAAGAGAGTGCCACTTGCTATGATACCACTCTGTAACACCCTCATCCCACACCTACCTAAGTAACCGACTAGCCAAGGTAAACATAAAATGACATTCTTTTATGATGGGATTCAACATCCTAAGTCTCCTTAAGGAAGTGGAATCAACATAAAAGCACCATACAAACCTTCCACATCAACAACAAAACTTCCCGGATCCATCCCAATTACTCAAGTAACCAACCCCTAGGTCCCACTAAGTTTTTAGACTATTAAACCCCCAAACGCTCCACTGATATGGACAAGCATGTGTTGAGGAGGCTCCAAATGCTCCCATATCATGGTTATGCATGCGTTTGGGGAATTTTCTCCTCAGACATATGCCTGCGACTCTAGGATTTTTTGCCACTTTTTCAAGCCTAGATCCCAGGTAATTACCCATAGCTCAATGACACTTTTAGAACTGAAAGAAAACAACAAAATAATGATACAAATGCAATTTCGTGAACAAGGACTTGACTGGACCCCTACTAGCCATGACAAGAATTTCATCAAACATGTCACAAATATGTAATATAGAGGTTCAAACAATAAATCTAGGCATAAGGGTCTCATACTTATCTGAGAATCTCTAAGAAGCATTTCCCCTTATATCATTAGTTGCATTATCATCTATTAGGTCATAGATACATAGTTAATTCGTTTAGAAATCAAGACATGAGGAGATCCATACATCATCACTGTCATAAGACATGCTTATAACCAACATAATGACAACATAAATATCAAGGATAAATCAGCCATATAATCCACATATAAACTAGTGCATTTACACATAAGATACCAAGTAAATAACCTCTTATTAACGAATGCAAAATCGAACTCAAGATCGTACTATGATGGTCTACTCGACCATAGAATGGCTAAGTCAGTTCTCTCTTCAGTTATCCACCCCCGTGCCATAACCCAAGCATGAATGTGGAACTCAACCAAAAGAACCAACCAGGGCATCTTGACGATAAACCACCTGATGCTTATCAATATAAGCCAGTCTTTACTGCAATCCAGACCAGATCACTGGCCAAAAACAAGAATGGATCCCACCAGATTTTTTGACCTACACTGTGACGAATTTTCCTGTCTGCTAGTCTCTCATGCTTTACCAGAATCCATAGTCTAATCAAGGGATCACTAGGCTCTAAACCGAGACTTGACCCTCTAGTCTTTATCGTATATCCTATCATTTACCGCCAACTATTTCTAGGCCTAATTAAGGCCAACCACCTCTAGGCTTTACCATATATCTCACTATTAAATAGTCAATGATTCCTAGGCCCACTAAGGTACACAATACTTGGCTTTATCATAACCCACATTCTATTTCAGGGGTCACCAGACCAATGCATTTACCATAATCCACAGCCTGGTTCAGGAATCAATAGGTCATGTGTTCTTTCCTTATGAGATCAACCTCACTCAACTTTGAATCCATATGGAAATCCATCTCAACCAAAACATGAGAACCCAATCACACCATGGCTATCCAGAAATGGAAATGACTAGGATAAAAACACTGTCAGACTTGGAAAAGCCCCTGCCATAATAGAAAATAACATGCAATACCATCCATGCCAAATCTATCAAGGAAAAAGTACAAGAAATTTGATACCTACAAAGAATCCTGCTATATCTATTTGATTTTTCTCTTCCTTGCTTTCTCCTTCCTTCCTCGTGGCTTCTCTACCTTTCTTGATCCAATGCAAAATTTCTCCAAGAAAACTCTAAGTTTCCAACCGTGAGAAAGAGAGAGAATAATGAGAGAGCTACAAAATTGAACTGACAAAAAGGTACCAACCAATCCTGATAAGGATTTTTATCAATTAGGCCTCTATTTACTTCATTTTCCATTATTTTCCTTCATTTTTTTCCTCACATGCAACTTATGACCTTTCACCTTCCCTTTCTCCTAATTTTCATTATTTTCAGAAATAAATGTTCCAAAATTGTCATTTTTTTTCCAAAGGCTTTTCCATTGTCTTTGTCGACTTACTTTAGCCATAATAACTGAAATGAACACCCACTTAGGATGTGTTGCCCAAATTCAACTTGGAATAAGTATACCATCATGGTCATTATTTTTCCTTCATTAACTTTTATTGCATGGAATTTTCACTAGGGATGTTACAATAAACCACTCAATGTTTTTGATATAGTTGATAAACCCCCTGTAATTAATATCACATGTAGTGGCCATGATTTCCAAGAATATTGGATGAAACAACCTGTTTTTATGAAGTTTTTTTCTTTATTTTAAACGAAATTGAACAAGGGCTAAAAGCCTTGAAGAAAATGTTTAATATTTTCATATCTATAAATGTTTGTGGTTATTAATAAAAAAAAAATTCTTTTATTTATAGCTATTTCCTGGATTAAAAAAAAAAATCTCCATTATGAAGTGGAAATATCCCCTTTTGGGTTTTCTGGTTACAAAACTATCATAACTCGAGATAGATGTCATGTGTGGAACTTGATATAAAAGGAAAATCACGGGATATAAAAGAAATATAAATAAAGGAAAGGTTCAAGTCGGAGGTAAATACTAGAAAAAAATATAATAGTGACGAAAGGAAGAAGAGAAGAACATTTGGATTTGGATTTTATGATTTGAATAATATGGGAAGGCAGAAATTGGCTGCGTTGGAGACTCCCTCCCATCCCTCCTGAGCTGTCTCAAGCACGTGATCTTCTCCTTTCTTTGTTAAATGGTATGGCACCTCTGCGCATGGGTAAGAAGGATGCCCGTGGTTGGGGAGCTGCCCCAGGGCTTTACACTGTTGCGCAGGGATATAAATGCCTTCATGATCGTCCTAATGCCCCTCCTAATCTTGTTGTTTGGAACGAGATCTGGAATTTCAAATCTATGCCTAACGTCGATTCTTTTTTTTGGTTGTTATGCCACATCGGGATTTTAACAGCAGATATATTGAAGAAGAAAGGATTTCATGGTCCCTCTCGATGCCACTTATGCTGTGACAGTGAGGAGAACGCCCAACATATCATACTAGACTGCAAATTTACAAGAGAAATCCGGCATAGCCTTTTGAGCTACTGGAAATCTGAATTCATTTTACCCATGTCTATATCAGATCTTTTTGCAAACCGGCATAATTACTACCCAGAAATGCTCCCAAAAAATGAAAGTTTCATAGCTACATGGCTCTCCTTGCCAAAATTTGCTTGCTGGCAAATTTGGCTCGAGCGTAATGGAAGAGTTTTTAGAGTTGAAAGTCTAAATTCACAGTTCATCATCACCAAAACAAAATGCCTTTGGAAAGAATGTCTATGGGAGCATTTGCCGGATTTGAATCTGAGCTAGAAAGACTTAGAATGGGGTGTCTCGATGGACCTCCATTTCTCTGGCGAAAAAAGGCATCACAAGGTCATAAAAGAGTGGCAATTCAGAGGGAAGGAGAATGATCTATCAGATTTGCTCCTCAGCCAATCCAGATTCTCTTTGTTCTTTGATGGAGCAGTGAAAGGAAATCCTGGATTGGCTACGGCAGGAGGAATTATAAAAATAAAGAGGGCATAACTGTGGCAAAGTTCGCTTGGGGATTAGGCAAGTCTACGAGCATGCAAGCTGAAGCCTTGTGACGTCTGCAAGTTGTTAAGCAAGCAAAGGCTATTGGTCTCTTAGATGTAAGTATTATAGGAGATTCTCAATCCATTATCAAAGTCTTAGTGGAGGATTCTTCTCTTGCAGACATTAGACTGGTAAGAGTGATTTCAATAATCAGAACCTTGGTGAAATCTTTCCAGACTACAATCTTCCTCCACATTTTGAGGGAAAATAATAAAGTTGCTGATTCAGAAGCCAACAGGGCAGTTCCACTTCCCGTTGGCTGTCTCTTGGCAGATAGAAATGAGAACTGGGACACCAGTCCATAAAGTTTGTCATGTTTTTCTACATTTTGCTGAATCAGTTTGTTTGTCTATTTAAGATAGGGAAAATAATGGAGATATACTTGATAGTCTCGAGTAAATATTGCGGTTTCCCAAGTTTTGGGGCCTTTGATCAGTTAGTGGAAGAAAGTTTAAGGGCTATGCCCGATCAAATGTAACCGGTGAAAGGCCTTTTGGCCAAATTCTAATATAAACCCATACCCGTTCTTGTAAAAAAAAAAAGAAATGTTAATATGTCTAACATGCTCTGAAATGGTTGGCATCAAGAATTAGTTGTTATTTTTGGTACAATTGCTAACTACAGGAATATATGGGATGTCCATGCTTATCTAAGGGGGGAGTATGATCTCACTCCCCTATGCCTTACATTGTATATTTTTTGCATTAGTTTTTGGCTCGTTATACAGTCATGTCACTAGGCATCATTGGCATGCATTTTTGCCTCGGATTTTTTATTCTAGAAGTGTGTGGGCAATCATGGAAAACTCGCACAAGAAGAGTCCAATGGACTTAGTAATCTTCTTGGGAAAAGCCCAGTGGATTTTGCTCCATATGCAAGATATCTGATAGTGAATAAAGAGAGTGGTTGGGGTCTATTTTTTTGGATTCTTTGAAGCCACTCAAAATGCATCACAAAATTTTCTTGTTCTCTAGAACACTAGAGGATTAGGTTCTTCTTTGGTTGGAGGAATAGAAGCATTATAATTGGGGCCATTTTCGGCACAAAATAATGCATCACAATGATTTTCAAACGACTATTATTCGAATACAAAAGTAGCAATGCAGGTTTCTTATGAAGAATAACCAATTTGTTTTTCCTTATATCCTATCAGGCGTAGATCCCAATCTTGCTTCCCTTGTCATCATGATAAGAGCGAGAGTGGAGGAGTAAATCTCTACATATTGACACTTAAAGGTTGTATCCGTGTGAAGGGCTTGGAAAAGAGCTTCACCTTGGCAAATATTATTACTATCCCAAGATTGTTTCAAGCAACCGAATGTTATGGGATTTTTCAACCATCATGGTTAAACAATCATATATGGATCTAGATAGAACCGAACATTATGGTACACATATTCTAACATTGTCGTGAATTATTATATGGCATGCACACTCTATATTAAATGTTAGTCGCATGTTGTTGGTAGGATGATAGTATAAGTATAAATGTCAGTTTGTATTTGGAAATAATTCTACCTTAGGTAAAGACAATAGTGAATCTATAATCGTTTTTACATTTATAAATAAAATTTGACATATAATAATGTGGTTTCAATTTTATAAGTACAATGCATTTACTTAATGTCTTTGAAAAATGGATAAGTAGACATTTTATTATTATTGTATGTGTTGGTATAGTACATTTGAATTAACAAAAATGAGAATAGCCATATTTTATATTAGCATCCTATTTTATTGCATGGCTAATAACAAGAATGATTTTGTATTAAAAGGAACAAGTATATTGATACCCATGGTATTACAACAAGAAGAATAAGTAGGAATCAATACCATGGCCTTGTGAATTTATACTTATGCCTTTTTATTTTTTTAGATACAATAATAATAGGGGTTACAATAATAATTATGGTATTACATGTGAGAAATGCAATAAGTATTATGGTTTTGTATTTGATAGTGCATTTATGTATAGAAAGGTTAGTTGGGGTTATGAGCTTTACTTTATTTATCCATTTGTAAGACATTTTTCATGAAAATATATATAATGAGTAGAATATTATTAGTCATAATGACACAAAAATGATAAGCAATATAGATTTAATATTTGAGATCGAGTGATTTCGACCCTCACATTATATTTATATGAAAAATACATAATTTTTTGGGTTTTGAAAATTTTATATTTTAGGGATTACAGGTAATCATGACATTAGAGTGTTTGCTAACAATATTGTTTGTAGGGAAGAATTATGACTTTTGCAAAAAACTAAGTGATCGTTTCTAAACTGATCTCTTTTTCAGTGATCAAATGATGGATTTTAACTAATACTATTGTAGGAAATGAAGTCATTATATTTAAGTATTATACATGCAGAGTGAAATATCTTCGAATATTATTTTACAATGGGAAGCATGGTTGATGGAAGAATATTACTAACTCGATATGCCTTGAAAATGGTGATGCATAATGGGGAAGATGGTTACTATGGTAAACAAGGGAGCCCCTGCCGTGGCGGTAGTCCCTGCCGGGGTTTGCCACAACAACACTACAAAATTGCATTGCAAACAGAAAACTATTAACCACCATCTTTTATTTGTTCAGACCTACATGTAGTAAATTGTTGGGATTAGGGCAACTATTCTTCTTCCAGTGCAGAAGAGAACTCTGATTCTCTGTACCTGCCATGTCGAAAGCAACCACGCCTTCATCGAATGAATTCAGTCTTACAATTTCCCAGATATGGTTAACATCCACTTGCAAAATTTCATTTTGTACTTCTTGCCCCGCAAGGATTTGATCATCTGTCTTAAACAAATCTATGGCAAGGACCTGAAGGTTGTTGGGCATAGAGGAAATGAATAAAGTATAAAGTTGACGGATCAATCTCTGAGATTTCCTGGCAACACAGAGTACTGCGGCCACAAGATCTTCAACAAGGTGAAGCTTTGAGCTAATTTGCAAATCTCTCCATCATCGATTAGGGTAGCGCTGAAACATACCTCTAATTGTGGTTTTCGCTAATATAGGGCTTTTTGTATTTACAAAATATGTTTATTTAGGTTGTAAAACAACTTTCAAATTTTCATCAACTTTGTCAAAAACGAATTGTATTTTGTAATTATGATTTTATTTTGAGTTAAGGGAATTCACTTTCAGAGAGGATGGAAACACCATTCATCGATGTGGAAAAATATCGAATTGTATTTTGTAATTATGATTTTATTGTGAGTTAAGGGAATTCACTTTCAGAGACGATGGAAACACCATTCATCGATGTGGAAAAATATCCCACTTTCCTTTTATAAATAACGAGAAAACATTAGAACTAATGAGAAAAAAATATAAACGAAAAGAAAGAGGGAAGATTGCCTCATAGAACGGATAATCAAATTGATAAAATTAAGCACGGCAGACTTCCCTTGTAAATTCAATATTCAGGGTTTCTGAATTATAAAATTGACTTTATACAAACGGTTAATCTCTCGAAAGAAAATTACAAAATCATGATAATCAATACAAGGTTTGTAATATCTTTTTATAATATCTCTATGTACTTTGGCCAAAATCATTTATTAATATAATTATTTCCTAATATCTACAAAAAATTATTACAAGAAATTATGTAACACACAATTCTTTTTTACAAATCATTAAAGCATAAAACATTAATGAATAATTAATTACAATATGGCACAGAGAGAAATAGCTCCAGCGAAGAAAAGACGCTTTCCCGTCTTTTTATTTCCCTCTCCCACCACCATGTTAGATGAACAGACCAGAATCAATATGCTGGAAGATAAGGTAGAGGTATCTTGCAGAAAGTAGAATCATGAGGACAACAGAAGCAGCGCACTAAAGAACCTTGGTAAATTTTTTTTTCTCTAACTACAGCAGTAGCAAATGTCTTTTTTTCTCTAACTACAGTAGTAGAAAATGTTAATCGCTCATAACGAGCTCAACCTCGAAGAACCTGAAGCATGAGCAGGTAAAAGCTAAGCCTAAAAGTAATCTGTACTGTGAAAAAAGACCCTCCGCAGAGAGTGCCTGAAATACAAACTTAAACTATATAGTGACTTAGAGAAGCATGCTGGGTTTAAACTCACTCTCCATTTACCCAGTTTACCGCATCCAAAATTAACGTTATACAATGAAATGTTGAAATACTTGCTTGTACATGATTACTGATGGTGATACTTACATATGATCATCTAATACTTTTGCACATGATTACTCATGGAGATACTTACATATGATAGTTTATGCAAATTCATGAATCACATCAAGAATGTGCTCATTACTTTGTTTCAAAAAATATAGATGCAAAGAAAACAATTATAACTTTTATTATCTTCTTTACGCCATGATTTCCATATCAAGGCCATGATACACGTGATTCAATACATATAATAATAAATACTCATATAACCATCTCTATAAACAGAAGAGCAACTCAACGTAAGTTACATTAATATGTACAACATTTAAACAAGAATATTAGAAACCTTACCCACTCCAAAATCTCTAATAAAATGTACTAACATATCAATAAGAGCATAATAGGAATTTCAAAATTGAGTCTATAAAACCTACCTCACAGCCTAGTTTCAAAACTTCATCATAGTTACTTCCACAACCACAGGCACTTCACGGTGAAATTCATTTCAACTTCCACATTTTTTGTATTGGAACTACCCTTATGGGTTAAGAATTTTATATGATATACATAATATAACTCAATAGTGAAATGAGCATGTGGTCACCTAAATAGTTTCAGATGAATTTTTTTTATCATTTTTGTAAAATATAATAATAATTATAATATAATAATATTGTTTATTATTATTATTATTATTATGAAGATAACATTTGTGTAATAGTTAGATAATAGTAACCTAAATAATTATATATAAAAATGAAATTTGATGAATAAATTTTTAATAATTTTTTTGTCAAATATAATTTAAAAAACCATTTATCTATATTTTATGTTAAAATATTTAATATTCTGTATTAAAATAATTCAAATGAGTATTAGAGTGATAGAAGTTGTCTTGTGCTTAATAATTGAAATTTCTACCTTAATTACATAGCAATAGCATAACGCTATCAAATGAGTTCAAATAAGCTCCATTCAATTTAATATCAACAGAGTACAAATAAGCTTCAAATTAATATTTTGTTCTATTATGCAACATATATCACGAGCAAAACGGCCCAATAGGCGCATATATGATATGGAATGCTCTCCCATCCAAGGCAATTGGTCATGGATAAACCAGATTTGGGATTCACCAGATATGCACTTTTTTTAATCTTTTTTTAAAAAACCCTTACAAAATTTATCTCAAATTCTTTGATTATTTTACCCAAAAAAAAATTGAAATAATGGAGCCCTTTTCAAATTCCTTTTTCTAAAGTTTTGAATGAAAATAAAGCCCTTTTAAAATAATGCCATCACATTTTTTTAATATGGACACCCCACAAATGCATGATAAATTAAAGAATTTATTTAGTTTGGAGCCACATTAAAGTCTTGAATAAATCTTCAATTGGAACCACACTAATGATTTCATTTAGAAAATTTTCAAAACTAAAAGGCTTTTGGTGATATTTTCAGTGATAAATATGAATCTTCCTCTTTAATAAAATGTAAAGACCTTTTAAATAAAATCGAGCCCCCAGTGTTTAATAGATCGTCCAATCTTCCTTTTGAAACAATACAATGCATTGTAATTTACCGATACAATGCATATGCGATGAGTCGCCAATTTTCACAGTTTTTTTATGATCTCCAGCCTTATCTTCCAAAGCACACTGCATGTGCATCTACCTTCCATATATAACTGCCCTTCCTTTATTGTGCACAGGAAGACCATGCTATTTTTAACAACCCCAATCAACAAGGCAATCAAAGAGAGAAGATACCAAACCAATATGAAGAAACATATTCATATTACTTTTGCATCTACTGTGTACGTGAAGCTTGCCATGTTCCTGGATTTTGTGATCTGTATAACAAATAGTTAGTTATAGTAAAATGATAACATTGTGAATTGAAGAGAGGACATATTTGAGACAAAAGATGTTAAGGCATATGTTGATGTACCTTCCATTTGTTACTCGACATGTAATAGTTCACTATCTTCATTGAGGGTGAACTTGCTGTGAATTCTGAAGTCACGTAACATGTAAACAGTGGTAGCTTTCTGTTGCAAATATGCCTCATATGACATTGCTTTTAAATCAGGAAGCAAGTCATGTACTAAGGGCTGCCTGATAATGCACTGGACAAAGTTATTTGAAATGGATTCTATTACAGCATTTATACAATGCTTGTAAATGAAAGGGCAATTATCATTGCACTGTGAACAGAAAATTGTCCCATTGGTTATCACTATGGATGAATTGACTGGGGAGTTACAAATTGCACAAACAGGTTCAAAAGGAGTTGAATATGGATTTGTTGCCATCAGAATACCTCCGACCTGTTTATAAAATATTGAAACATTAATTTACATGATTACATGGCAAATGCAAAGCTAGTAAAAACACGATTATTGTTATACTTACAGCATGGGTAGATGTAGTTAGTTTTTTGAGATTGTTTACTGCATCTGTGTTAAGTTCAGTCATGAACGTTGACTTTGATGCTCTGAATATTGTTTCTTTTGTGTTTACCTTTTTTGTTAAATTTTTGAAAAGGATGAGGGGGAAGTCTCCTTTCTGCAGTTGTTTTTCCATTGAAAGGAAAAAGTGTTCATACGTGTCAAATAATTGCAACTGCAAGAGAGAAATTGTTATCCATTGAGAAATTGCAAGTGCAAGAAACAAATTACAATAACTATATACAAATTACAATAACTATATAATGAAGTGATGCATGTTATCTATTGGAAATTAGGAATAAGTAACATGCAAATACATACAGTTGCATTGTCATTTTCAGAATCTCCATCTTTGATATGGAGTATGTAATGCAATCCAACGCGTTTGGCAAGTGTAACTGCTGCAGCGATTGTGCCAATTGGGTACATTTCTTTTTTGCTTGCAAATTTCCTAATCGTTGTATTGGGAATGAAGCGATACTCTTTTCAAACTTCAGGTACATTTTGTATAATACTTGATTCATTAAGCAAAATTATTTTGTCACAATCACCACGATCATAAACAGTTTTAGGCAATATCTTGAAATTTGTAATTGAGATGCTATTGCCTTGCAAAATTTGTTGTTCATGTCGCTATACTAAATGTACAGGTACAGTTAACGTTATAATCATCATTCCTTGAGCATCTGTCAAATCAGCTCATAATATTTGACGTGATTTGTTTGCTTTATCAAGGAATGCAGTATAGACAACCATTATGTCTCCAACAAATTGCTTCCCAATTCTACGACTATTGAGATCTTCAATTGATACTTTAATTGGCAGTGTCTCTTTTTGCCTATAAAAATTGCTTAGTTAGATACTGTTATAAACATTTCTACAATGCTATGTTTCTCCTAAAAACTGAATAAGTATAAATAGATTACAATGTTGTGTTTCATATGCATACCTTTTTGATGTATCATTTTGTACATTTCTTGAATCAAGTTTTGTTGTGATTGTTTCAGTTGGACTAACACAAGTAAATGCACATTTCAATATGATATGGATATTATCACATGTATTTTGTGATAAGCAATTAATAAACAAATTATGATATCTAACCTGTACATGTCTTCTTGCTGCATTGTCTGGGGGGACTGACTACAAGTGCTTTCTCCACTCGTCCAACATTTTCTAATTTATATAGATTTAAATATACATATGTAAAAAGAGAATGCATATATAATAAACATTAATATTTTAAATAGAAATATACATATGTAAAAAGAGAATGCATATATAATAAACATTAATATTTTAAATAGAAAATAGCATATTTGTATAGTTGTCATAAACATACCTTTTCAAAACAAGCGGTTGGCTTGCCTTTTCTATTTGAGTTATGCCCTCTATTTTTTCAATTGTTTCTTTTCCTTTTTCAGAATTTATGCTATGTTATAGAATAGCATCATATATTTAGTTCAATTTGAAAGAGCATATAGAACTAAAAAATGAACAAGACCATTAAAACCATAGAACCATACATATGTAAAAATAGAATGCATATATAGTAAACATTAATATTCTAAATACAAATTAGCATATTTGTATAATTGTCATAGACATACCTTTGCAAAGCAAGCGGTTGGCTTTCCCTTTCTAATTGGGTTATGCATTCTATTTCTTCAATTGTTTCTTTTTCTCTTTCAAGATTTATGCTATGTTATAAAATAGTAAGATATATTTAGTGCAAATTAAAAGAACATATAAAAGTAAAAAGTGAACAAGAACATAAGATCCATAGGAAAGGAAAGGCAAGAAGAATATACTTTGTTTGTTTATGTTCCATGTTGGTGTTCTTTTTTCTTGGTCGTTTTGTTCAATTGAAAAAGGTTTTACTAGTACAATCTGCATTCATCAATAGATGAGGTCATATCTGGAAATTTAAATGAGAACTTTTTGACATAGCATAGCTTATTATTGAACACATTATGGAATATTGACCTGGTTGGAATCTCCTTGAAACATAACAAATGAAAAAAAGAAAAGAAAAGAGTAAAGAAAGAAAATTGCATAAATGTTTTACTTCTTTCTTCTATGTTGCAACATGTGGTGCAATTGCTAGTTTTAATACTTTATATTTATATTCATGATAATTTTAGTCTTTCACTTTATTTTTATTTTTTTATCTTTAATGATATATTTTTTGTTTTCTAATTTTTTCCCTTAATTTTAAATTTAATTTGATTTATTTTTAATATATTTTTTGTTTTCTAATTTTTTTCCATTAATTTTAAATTTAATTTGATTTATTTTTAATAAAATTTGCATGAAAATTTATTTTTATAATTTGAATTTTTTTATA
>APFE031149124.1:0-17168 GCA_000404065.3 Pinus taeda
ATTACAGCAAAATAATTTTTTCAGCAAGCAAACTTATCCGTTTTCAGCCCAACGGACCACCTGGAAACTTCTCAGTTTTCAGCAAAAAAATCAGCTTTTTCTGCTTGTTCTTGCTGCTGTTTTGCTTGTCTTTTTGCTGTTCTGATTTTGCTGAAGAGCTGCCTGGTATGTGTGCCAAACTGCTGCCTCTTTCTCCTTCTTGTCCAGAAATTTCCTTTGCTCTCTTGCTCTCCTTCTCCCAATCTGCTCATGAAAGAATGAATGATCTTTTCCTCCTTTAATATAACTCCAAGTGACTTTTGGGTGATCCAAGTGACTTTTGGGGTGATCTCTAAATCTAATGGCTGAAATAGATTTAGATCAATGGCTGTTAAATGCACATTAAATCTCACTTTCTATTTTTTAATTCACCCCACTTTAATAAAGACCCACTTAGTCATTTATTTCCAAAGTCACTTTTCCTTTCTAATTTTTCATTGACTTTATAAAAAGTCACTTTAAAATTAGACTTAGTAACTTTATCACTTAAAGTCACTTTTAAATTAGATTTTAACTTTATAAAAATTATAAAGTCACTTTAGGAGAAAAATTAAAATCTTTTCGACACTTTTCCCTAGGCCAAAGATCAAAGCCTAAGGGAACCACCTGTCCTCCAGTACCAAATTTCAACATCGAACGGTCAGGGCTTTTGATGATTTGTTGTGGTCGCGTGGTCATGTTTTTGTGGACCCTGGGCTCGGTGAGTGGGCCTTAGGCTTGGTTTCCTAGGCTTTCGGTGGCCCATTTCTCTTCTCTTATGTACTTTTTGTAATATGGTTGTATTTTTAATTTGAATAGAAGGTCTGGCTCTTAATTCAGCAAAAAAAAAGAAAGCCCAGCATCACTCCTACAAAACAATGTAATCCAGTGTACCAAGAAATTGCAGCTAGAAGATCAAGAGAAAGGCAAAATAGCCGAACTTCAGCAAAACAAGAAAGAGTTACAACCGAACATAAAAAAAACTTTTGGATATGAATTACAAGTAATGGAAAGGGATGAAGAAATCTCTCGCCTCAAGGACAACGTCAAAAAATAAGTGAAGAAGAATAAGGTCACAAAGAAAGAACTCAAGAAGCGCTTATCAGAACAAGAAGAGGAAACCTTGCGTTTAACTAACCTTAATAAAAATTTATTAGAAAAAATCAGAGATCTAAAAGATGAAAATCTCAAAATTCAAAACATTGAAAATAAGTGCGTAGACTTTGATTATGGTTTCTCGGACGTAAAAGTTCTTTGGTTTCTAATTCATCAACAGCCATTGTGTGCCCCCACTCATCTATTATGATCGTATGTCTGAAGGTGGGCCTTCCAACCCCAAAGATATGACTTTTCATTATGTAATTGAGTGGTTATGCTTGCTTTTCTTGGGCACATTTAGACATGGATTAGTGGGGAAATTCAACGAAAAGAATGAGCTTGGACTATACTCTTCTTCCCTTACTTCATCTTGGGGGTTAATCTTTTATCCTAATCCCGTGGGATTTCCTTCACTGGCTATTAGCTTTAGGAATGACACTACATGGGAAACCCTAATTTTGGTTAAGTGGTCCCGCTTTAGAAATCAATATATCTCACTCCCATCTGCATATGAAGAAGGGTGGAAACACAAAAGTCGAGGTAACTCATGTACCACGATTGCTCCCTTGTACATACATATACCCAAGGTGTGGGCTTCTCTCATTCTAGCTCCCTGTGTACCATGTTATGTGGCTTGGAGCCTTCCCTATTACCCCACTTCATTTTATTATTATTTCACATAGCACCTTCCATTTGATGGACATACCATCAACATGTCACTCCCTTAGAGGTTGAAACCACTTAATAGGGTCCTTTATTAACATCTCTTGTCAAGCAAGGAAACACCTATACATTTTGAAGCCCATTTGAAAGGGCATGCCACTATGAAGTGTCCACTTTTGCGCTTGATTAAACAAGCTTATCTACTCAATTGCACTAATGATTGGTTGTACTGGAAGGTGAGGAGAAACATTAGACCTTATACAAGATTGCAGGTGGGTCTTCATCTTGGACTTGGTCTCCCTATACGAGGTCCAAGCCCTACAAAGGATCATAATGGCACTTATAGGGTGAGCATTGAGAGCCATGGGCCTCCAGCCATGATGAACATTGATTACCGCACCATGGGCCTCCTCAACACCACACATTGCTTGTTTGTGCCACAGCGATACAAAGATGACGATGCACTTGGACCACGTTACCCAGTCGGCCACACATTTGCACTCGTCACTTGGCAACTAATCTAGGCCCAGATGAGGTTTTGTTTCATCCAAAGAGACATGGGAGGTCAAGTGTCATCTTCTAGCCCTCACTAATGGAGCATCGACCTATTATGGAGCCATTTGGAGACCCATGAGATTCATTTGGAGCCCACAGAGCCTAATTTGGGGTTTGGAGATGTTTTGCAATATTTAGAGGGCATTCCGCTCTTGTCCATCATTTTTTAGGCCCTCACCCTCATTATTAGCACATGAGGCCTCAACACTAGCTTGTGAGAAAAAATCGTATTAATTATGTGGGCTAAAAGACAAATAAAATAATAATTAATGTCTAAGCTATCTTGGTTGCCTTGTAACCAAGGGCTTGTTACTTGCTTTTGAACATTAGGGGCTTCTTCTTTAGAAAATCAAACTCATAAAACATGTCTAAATATGAGTGTCTCACTCTCATTTCAAGCATCACACTTTGGATTTTCAGCCCTCTCATTAGAGAATTTCGGCTTGCAACTTTATGGAGGATTTTGCATGATTAAATGCATTTTGATGTATGGAAATATTTCGCTCTCTCTTGGAGCTTCCTGTCGCCAAATCTCTAGATGGATATACTCTTCTGTGTCATGTAAGTGTTATTTAATGCTATATTTATGTTTTGATGAATGTCTAATGCATTGAATTACTTTCTTATTGTGAAATAATGTGCCCTAATTAAATTGTTGGAAGCATTGTAGCTATTGGAAATTTTTGCATGTGTTACTCATTGGCCAAAGAATGAATCAATGTTCCTAGAGGACAATTTGCATTTGCAACCTTGAAACTCCATAATAATTGCCATCGAAGTGTAAAAGTCTAAGGTTGTCGTGCAGTTGCATTCATATATAGTGAAGTTGCTTCTTTAGGCCTTCTTGAAGAGCAAAGTTCCCACTTCAAGATCATTTTGACTCTAATATTCCCAATTGGTAAGCATTGGTCCTATATCCTTGGTGATTACATAAACTGTTATGAATTAAATATTCATAAACATCAATTAATAAATAAATAGTAAATAACAAATATTCATAATACTAATAATTAATTAAAGTAATTAACGTCCCATTAATTATGAAGGGACATTGGTCAAAAGATGTGACCTTTATCTTCGTGGCCAGTGAATGCCTATATAGGCACATTGACACGAAGAATTGTAAACTACCATTCATTTTATGTAAATAATACATTTGACTATTTACTATACTACACAAAGCCACACAAATACCTTGTCGTGTACTGGTTCCTTCATTTCAGTGATATTAGAGCCATTCGATGTGGTAATGCACTGCTCCACTGATCATTGGTCCAACCAACCCACACCCACTATTTCGTTATGCATCGTTCCAGTGAACACCCCACAGCAATCAAACAAGCACCCCACAGGTTTTGTCATTGCATTACCCATGTTCCGCTGCCCACACCCGTGTTTTGTTGTCTGCACTCGTGTTCCGTTGTCCGCACCTGCGTTCCGCTACGGCGCTACCACACTCGTGTTGCGTTGTTCACATCCTTGTTCCTTTGTTACGCTGCAACACCTCACCGCACCATTCCACAGTCCTCGTCACCATTCGTTGTCTGCCCTCCATTGTTGCATACACATTTGCACATCTGTGGTTTGTTCTCGTCCGTTGTCTACCTTCGTCCATCCTCGTTCACCACCCATTTTGACCACCGTTTGACTGTGTGTTCAAATTGTTTCCCTATCATGTTGTTCTACTTTTTACCACCATCCAACTCAATCCCAACACTGGTTGGAAATTGTCCTCATGACCAAACCATCAATCAATCTGTGGGCTTTGCCTCCGACCGTCCCTGACTGATTCTATGGTGACTATCCATTGTTCGATAGCACCGTATCACCAATCCACATTTAATCAGTGTGGTTAACAGTGTGACCCATTACATTTGTCTGTCGTAATCATTCAATCACATTTCATTTGAAACAAAAAAGATCACGTTCTTTTTTGTGTGTTAATATCGTTTGGAACTATATTACAATACTTTAATATAGTTTTAATAAATTCAATTAATATAAACTACATTATATAAATTTAATATAATTATATATTATTTTTTTAATTGAAAAACAAAAACAAAAAATAAATAAATAATATAGTTATATACTAAGTCATAAGACATGTCCCTCAAGGTCTTGTGTCCCATATTTCACGTGTCGGACACGAAAGATGCCCTAAAACGTGTCAAAAACGAGACACGTGTGTTAGACGTGGCAAAAACATGCCCTAACGTTTTTGGCTCTTAGGACACGTGTCCCACGAAAAGTGACATTTAAAACCTGTAACACGGTTTACTTTTGGGTTTTTTTGTCATTGCTCCCGCCAAAGTCGAGTTTGCTCGCCACCAAAATCGAATTTGCTATGCAGTGTGAGGAATTTCATTGGATGCAAACGCAATGCTCACAACTTCACACTAAGAGCGTAGTTCACAACTTCACATTGAAAGCGTAGTTCACAAGTTCTTCTAAATCTCTAGTTTTATTTTATCAATCATGATATTTCTAAATTTCTAGTTAGCAGTTTCTTATGTGCTTGAACAATTGTTAATAACAGAAACAATAAACATTGAACTGTGAACATCATTGATGTAGTAAATTAATAATCTCACTAGTAACTTACTAAATAGGTATCTTCATGATTCATATCTATAGATGTTCTAATTTCTAAAAAAATATGGATCACGCAATAATAAATATATTTCAGTATTTTTTTTAAATATATATATATAAAACGTGTCCCTCGTGTCATATTTCCGAGGTCGTGTCTCATGTTGAATACTCATATTTACGTGTCCTTCGTGTCTCGTGTCCTCATGTCATGTGACTTAGATTATATATTAATATATTTATTTCAAAGAAAAAAAATGGGTCTAATAGAAAGAAGAAGAACAAAATGGAAAGTAGTAATAATGACAACAATTCGAGGAAATTTCAAGAAGAAATCAACAGAATGCGCCAACGCCTTGACAACGTCAAAAGAAAGAAAGATGAATTCGGGAAGAGCCAAGACCAAATGGCAGAGGATATCAAAGAAATAAACAACATGATGAGCCAATTTATGGGAGGAGCCAATCCACCTTTTAATCCCTCAACTACACAAAGTCCAAAGACTTTAGAAGACAGAATTTTTCCAAGTCATGAATTTTCGTCGATGCACGAAAAGCCACGAGTACCACAAACACAGTTCGAAGGAAATCAGTACCATACAAAGTTTCTCGACAGAGGCTACCTTAAAATTTAAAGCGAATTACCTAAGTACAACGGTAAGAACCACAAAGCCGCCATTGTATGGGTAAATAAAATGGACGCCATTTTCAGAGCAAACCCACCAATAGGTGAACAAGAGAAGGTAATGACTGCATCCAACAACCCGGAAGCGGAAGCATATGATTGGTTCCTATGGTGGTACAACAAATGTGCAACTCGCTCATTCAATTGGGAAAAAATTTAAAAATGTCCTACTAAAAAGGTCTCACGATAAAGAAGAAGGCGATGTTTACGATAAATTCGTTCACCTCAAACAAAAAAGATCGGTAAGCGAATACACCCATGAGTGGGAAGTATTAGATATAAGGCAAAGGGGATTCTCAGAGGAAGAGCCACTAAAAATGTATCGATGTGGCTTTAAGGATTATATTCGGGAAGAATTAAAACTATATAAACCCCAAACCAGTGAAGAAGCTAGACATGCAGCAACAATTATTGAGAGAAAATATAAGCTCAGAATGTCATCATTCAAGGAAGACGAAGATCAATAACGCTCAAGAAAAAAAGAAACTAACAAATGTAGGTATTGTGGAGACAAATGGACATCAAGACACACATGCCTTAACAAGAAATTGTATACTTATGAAGTGAAGAAGGAATCAGACATTTCAAGTAATGAGCCAAAAAGAGAAATATATTAAAAAAAGATGAAAAGAAAAATAATTGTCGCAAATGTGGAGAAAACTAGATGTCGAGCCATAAATGTGAAGACACATACCTGCACTACTTTAAAATAGTAGATGGGAAGCGAATTAAAGTACAAGAACACGATGAAGGAATCGTTGTCACATAGAGTGAAGATTCAGATTCTGAGGAACCGTCATTAGCTGCAATCTCATGTGACTGGAAAAACCTTGATAAAAATAGTAACTCTTTTAGAGATCAAGAACAACAAGCAACTGCAAAATACGTTCCACCACATCTTTGGAAGAAGAGCCAATTTCTAAGAAGGAACATTAAGCTTACTACAACGTCAACAAACATGAGGAAGAGACTATGTCCTAAAACCTTAAGGCTCAAGGGACTTATAAAAGGCGGAAATGTCAATATACTTATAGATTCTGGTAGTACTCACAATTGTATAAACAGTGATCTTGCTAAACAACTTGGTCTTTGTTTATGCCCAATCAAGGACTTGACCATGTCTGTTGCTACTGGAAGAAAAACAAAGGAATAAAAGAATGTCAAAAAGTTTCAATCCAAATAGAAGAACTAGAGTTACAAATAGACATGTTTCCCCTACCACTCAAAGAAATGGATATAGTTCTAGGTGCAGAATGGTTAATACAACTAGGGAGCTATACTAGAAACCTTGAAGAACAATTCATGAAGTTTAACTGGCAAGGACGACATTGTAAATTAAACGTTGTTAACACTCCCAGCTCCAAGGAAGGTACAATTACTTGTGAAGAATGCACCAGTCAACGAAAGGATGTCAGTCCATCGCAACAATGTTCAACTAGAGGAAATCCTTCTGGTTGTGCTTTGAGGACAAAGCATCTCTAAAGGGGGTGGCAATGTTATGAATTAAATATTCATAAACATCAATTAATAAATAAATAGTAAATAACAAATATTCATAATACTAATAATTAATTAAATCAATTAATGTCCAATTAATTATGAAGGGGTATTGGTCAAAAGATGTGACCTTTATCTTCATGGTCAGTCAATGCCTATATAGGCACATCGCCACCAAGAATTGTAAACTACCATTCATTTTATATAAATAATACATTTGACTATTTACTATACTACACAGATCTACACAAATACCTTGTCGTGCATTGGTTCCTTCATTTCATCAACTCAACGAAGCATCATTCTTCTCACCTCTTTTCTTTCTCTTTTCTTCGTCCCTTTAAGGATAAAGAGGTTTTCTAGGGCTTGGTGCCAATTTTTAGGGAGGAATTTTGGGATTTCGTCCTGAAAAATTTCTTCATTTATGTCTCCTCTAGGCATCCTCCAGTTTTGAACGAACTCCAATAATGGAATTTTAAATAAATTGATGCCCTAGCTATCACACCAAGTGGGAACCTTAGAAATTAGTCCTTTCGATAAATTTTCACAAGCCAACTTCAATTTGAGTGTACCGCTCTATTGCGCTCAGTGTTTCCGTTGTATTGTCTGCAATTTCCTGAATTCAATTTCTAGATGTTCCTTGTCCCCATCGCCCGGAGCGTGAAGTGAATAGTGGTCGTGATTTGTGGCTTGTGGGTGCTCACTGCTACTCATAGAGCTTTATTAATTGATTTTGATTTTTTATTATTTTATGTCATATATATATATAGATATATTTGAAAAATATGAGTAGTCGAACTTAATGTCGAACCTCATACGAACCTCATCAGAAAATTCAAATTCAAATCGAACTTAATCGTTGTCGAACCCGAACCATGTGACATAAAATGCAAATACCAAATCTTGTGAACTTGGCAATGCCCCTAAGGAAGTTAGAGCATGTGAAACTATTTCTATTGAAAACAAGGCAATTGCTTTTAATACCAATGACAATCTTACTTTGGTATCATCTATGGATGATAATGAGAGACTCCAATTCAATATAAAGAGAACCACAGAGGTGGGAGCAGGAATGGTAACAGTAATACCAGAGCAAGCAATTCGTAAGGAAGAACGACACAACATCAATTCATGTAATTCATCAAAGACAGAAATACAAGGATTTGTCTCTGATGCCCACTCCTTATTTTGTCAAGATGTTATTCATGACCAACTTGTTCAAGTAACAATAGGTTCTATGAGATTGATTTTGTTGGCCATTGGAGGAATTCAGCTTGTCTACTTGGGAATTGGAGAAAGAACATTAACAGAAGTGAAATATATGGCCATTAAGTTTGATGTATCTTGCCTGGACATAAATCATATTTGTGAAAATCCTAACCGGAGTGAAATGGCAGTTGTTGGACTGTGAGAAGACCATAGCATTAGTCTTTACTCTCTTCCTTGTTTGCAGTTCATTAAAAGGACCCACTTTGTGGAGAAAGTTCCACCACGATCTGTTCACCTTTGTAATTTTGAGGGGATTTCATAATCTCTATGTGGTCTTGCAGATGAGCATTTATATAAATTTCCTGCATTGAATATGAACAACGAAGAGTTTTCTTATCAAGGGAACAAGGTTTCATTGGGTACTCACAGTGAATTTCACAGAAAAGATAAAATGTCAAGTGACAGGAATAGTTGGTTGTCCATGAATTCCTTCCATGCACTGCAATGCTAAGAGTTAACAGGAAAACTGCCAAATAATTTATGGGATTGCCATTTATATGCCTTCCTTGTATACGAAAAGTTCACGTATTTGATCATAGCGGGTGACCTAATATGTGATTTATGTCACTGTTTTAAAATTCGACCGAGCCAACTAAGACATACCCCTGGCCGGTCTGGCTCAGCAAAAAAACTAGTCTGGTGGCCGGTTTGTTACCGAACCGGCCGAGCCGATCACCGACTCGGTCAGTTCGGTAACAAACCGGTTGGCTCGGTCGAGCCCGAGTTAAACTGGCCGAACCAGCCATTGACACCCAAACACGCCCAAACATGCCTGTTGGAAGGAAAAAGGGACCCCAAACTTGATTCTAATTTGGTTTTAGGTTATCTTTAACGCCATTTACCTCTCTCAAGCCTATAAAAACTACCCAACCCGCTCACATTTCCTCATAGCTATCTCATTGCATTTGTGTGAGAATTTGTGAGGAGTTTGTGAAGAATTGTGGAGTTTGTTTTCGGAGCAACAGTGAGGAGTCTTGGCAATCATTGGAGCAGCAATGAGAAGTTTCTTGGACAACCATTGGAGCAACATTGAGGAGTTGGCTTGTTGGAGCAACATTGAGGAGGTGGTTTGTGCCTAGAGGTATTTTTTTCACTTCTAAAATTTGCTTTTGCTTTTTTTTGGTGCAAATTTGGAAATTGAGAAGAGTCTTTTTTGTAAAAGAAATCAACATTGAAGCATTTTTTTTTCATTTTCAGATTTTTTTCCTTTCATTTCCAAGT
Organism: Pinus taeda; assembly: GCA_000404065.3. Taxonomy (NCBI): domain Eukaryota; kingdom Viridiplantae; phylum Streptophyta; class Pinopsida; order Pinales; family Pinaceae; genus Pinus; species Pinus taeda. The sequence continues at coordinate 9,598 of APFE031149124.1, forward strand.
CCAAATATCAGAAAATGGCTCCTAGAATGAAAGATGTTGTTTGGGCATATGCTGAAATGATTGATAATCAAATGCATTGCAAATTTTGTCATAAAAACATTAAGGGGGTGGAGGGGGCATTCATAGACTGAAACAACATTTGGATGGTGTTAGAGGCCAAATTACTCCATGTGAAACACCATCAGCACAAATTGGGGAGATTAGGAAGGACTTGCTAGATAACTTTGAGAAGTTTGAGCAAGAAAAAGTTAGGCAAAAAGAAATAGACGCTGAAATTGGGAGGAAGAGGAGTATACAACAAATGATGGTTGCCAACCCCAATTCTGATTATGAGGGCTCTTCATCTATCCCTTGCACTGATGCATTCAACCCCTTTCGCTATGTTCCTCGCTCTTTGGAGTCTATTCCAGAAAAGGGTAAGGTTAAAATGAAAAAGAAGGGTGATATCAAAAGTTATTTCACACCCTCCTCTCCCTCTGATAGTGCACATGGCCCTCAAGCTAATAGAAGTCATATGCAACCCACTTTAGATGACCATTAGAAGAAATAATTGTGAGAGATTGCTTGTGATTACATAGCTAGGTGGTGGTATGATGTTGATATCCCTTTCAATGCTTCTCGTTCACCATATTATGGACCTATTGTTTCATGCTATATTTGTTGCTGGAAAGTGCTTCAAAGGCCCTACTATCCATGAGTTAAGGGGATCTCTTTTGCAAAAAGACGTCTCCTCCATTGATGAATATTTGAAAGATTTCAAAAGCTCATGGGCAAAAACAGGATGTACCATCATGTCAGATGGATGGACTAATCAAAAGAACCGTACCATCAAAAACTTTCTGATATTTTGCCCACAGGAAACCATGTCTCTAAAATCAGTTCATGCATCTACTAGGGTGAAAGATGCACACTTGTTGTTTCAACTTTTGGATGAGGTTGTTGAAGAGGTGGGGTTGGCTATTGTTGTTCAAATCATCACAGATAATGCCTCTAACTATGTTCTTGTTGGTAAAATGTTAGAGGAAAACACAAAACCATCTTTTGGACCCCATGTGTTGCACATTGCATAGACCTCATGCTTGAGGATATTGGCAAAATAGATTAGGTCAACACCACTGTAAAGCATGCCAAAAGCATAACAAAATATATCTACAATCACTCATGGATTTTGAACCTAATGAGGAAACACACAGGGGGCAAGGATATTATTAGGCCTGCCATCAATAGATTTGCAACTCATTTTTTGACATTGCAATCTATGCTTTCCCAACATAGAAACTTGCAAAAGGTGTTTTCCAATTACAAATGCAATCAATGTCAATGGTCTTGCAAACAGGATGGCAAAGATGTGAAAAAGAAAGCTAATGAAGGAATATTTTCGAAAAGGGCAGCAAGGATTGTGAAGGTTGTTGAGCCACTGGTTAAGGTGTTGCGGTTGGTGGATGGGGAAAGATTGGCTATGGGCTTCATTTATGAGGTTACGGGTCAAGCAAAGGAGCAAATAAAAGCAGTATACAAGGATGGAGTGCCTAAGTATGGGCCCATTTGGGAAATCATTGATCAAAGATGGAACAATCAACTCCATTGTCATATACATACAGCTGGATTTTTTCTAAACCCAAGGTATCATTATAAACCTCTGGAGGCAGAATCTTTGACTGGGGAGGTTAGAGATGGATTGATTGACTGCATGGTCCCTAAGGAGAGTGATCAACTGGAGATACACCAACAAATCACTTATTTTAGCAGAGCCACAGGTACATTTGGCAAGAACCTAGCAAGGATTGCAAGGGAAGCAAATGAGCCAGGTAAACAAACAATTTCAATTTTCAAATCCTTGTTTTGTTAAATTGTTTATATTTTGAAAGTTGGATATAATTTGTTGAGCTAAGTCATTACAAAACTATGTCTTTAACAACACAATGGTGGGAGGGATTTGGTAGCCACTGTCCTCAATTGCAGAAGTTTGCAATCCGCATTTTGAGTCAAACTTACAGTGCCACTAGGTGTGAACGCAATTGGTATGTCTTTGAGAGGATTCACACAAAGAAGAGAAACCATTTGGAACAAAAACAATTAAATGATCTAGTCTATGTCCAATACAACCTTTGGCTAAGACGCAGCCAATTGTTGAATAAAAGACCTGATACAAATCCCAATGTGTTGGAAGATATTGTTCCAACATCAGATTAGGTAGTGGAGAGTCATCCAGCAGAGTTTGATTCTGACGAGGATATTGGTATTGATTTAGATTTACAGACAGAGGCATTAGTTGAACATAATGTTCAGTTGAACGCAAATCCAATTGTACTAGGCCCAGCCCCAAGTCCTCCAGTTGTAGGCATTCCTTTACTCAGCCATGACGGAAGTGCATATCTTGTATATCTCGGGGTGCAGCTGCGCCTGCTAGTGCTACTACTTCTACAGTTGCAGTTAGAGATTGTGATGAGGAGGAGGAGCCATGGGTTTCCCTATCTGACTCTGATTCAGAGTCTAAGTCAAATGATGTTGGCTTCTCTAGCAGTAGCCACTAGTACTGGTGACTAGTGATGTTTTACAGTTTAGTTTTGTTGTAGAGGCCATTTAGAGCCTCCTTGGTTATGTGTTTTTGTTTTGATCTCTATATCATGTATGAATTTGACAATGCACTAGGTGCCATTTTGATAAAATGGATATATACATAAGCCTACTTTGATCATATATTGTCTTCTCTCTATATTTTGTTGAAATTTCCAAGTCTAACTCATTAGAAATTCTTCCTGCATTATCTAGTTTATTTCACCTACTTGTTTATTCCTTAACAGGTTATTTAACCATATAAATACTGAAAATAAACACAAATGCAATCTCAACCATCTACAGATCATCAACTAAAAGAATAGACAAACACAAAAGGGAAACCATTATTTTTGGACAATCGTCCCCGAAAAAACCCAACTTGGGGAAACCGATGCAGCAGTTCCGAGGGTTTTATTATTAAGCAGCTTCCTTGAGTACAACTACGGTACCAAACTAGCTCACCCAACAGAGAAATCTATCTTGCAGTAATACCTCTCTTCGGAACCAGATATTCGGCAAGTCTACTCCACAAAAAACACTCCAACGCTTCTAAGGCTCTGTGTCAACCCTCCTGACAGCGGCGTCACTCTGAAGCCCCCTGTGTTAGCCTTCTGCTGCTCTACGTTGGCTTTGTGCCCTTCTGCATCACCCACGCAGGCCCTGGTAGCCTCTGCACAGTCACTCTGGCCCTCTGCGTGGCTCATGTTGGCTCTACGTAGCCTCCTCTGCCTCAGTGCTAATCCTTCAACACTATCTCTGCCTCTCTGCTATGCACTCACTACCCCTCGCTGCAACTCAGATCACTTGCTCAAATTTTCTCAGCAAACCCCACTTCAAAAAATCGAACTCACTAATCAATCTTGGTGTATCTCCAACTAACCCTCAAGCCTCCTCTTATACTTTTTCTGTTGAGACCTCAATAGTCGAGATTAAATCTCTAATCAACGGCTAAGATTAGATTTGGCTTGATCCATGTCATTTAGAACATTCTTACCTAGTTTTATATTAATACCCATTAATATTTTAATTTTCTTAAGTTTAGACTTAGGAACTCCATTAAAAATATTAATTATTTTAATATCTCTCTAACCAGGTGGAATTTCCCCAAACTATTTCTAGTCTTGGAGATCTCATGTGCTTTAGTCTCTCCACCAATTTTCATGGCTAGAGCACATCCGATGCTACCCCAAATCAACATATTCTAATGCTTTGTGTTTAAAAACATGAATGAAAATCTTTAAAATTATGTTTTTTCATAAAAAATAAATATTTAATGTATTTTTTACAATGACCGAGTCATTGAAATCAAACCAGCCAAGTCAATACCGAGTCAGAGTCGAAGTCGACCCTCGATTGGTTCCGAACCCGAGTGGGAGTTTTAATACATTACTTTTTTTCATGACTATCTCATTCCATTCAAACGAGGGGAAAATCTCGCCCTCAACAGAGGAATATGGTAAACATATAATACTGGATTTGTCGATGGAGATTCAATCTTCCTACTACAATTCTCATAATAATTCACTTATAATGGTTGGTTATCATGAATCATTTCCTTACCTCAAGATTTTAAGCGTGAAAATAACATCTATAAAAGCAGGACAAACTAACGAATACACGGAGATTTATGCAGAAGAAGCAGGCACAAATATTTGGGATTTAGATATTTCAAATTACAGGGGCATAATTTATAATGAAGAGCAGAGAGTGTTGAAAGTTTTTTATTTGAAAGAACAATCAGATATGCACCATACGAGTTGAAAGAAACATAGAATGGTACTTAGAAAGTCAAGGAAATATGTACACAGTGAAGTATTTCCATGGAATGTTAGCATATAATGCAAGTGGCATTTCGTTCAGAATTTATTCCAAAGAGGATGGAGAATTGTGTCAGGAAGCTATCATTTATTTCAACCCTGAAATTCCGTTACAGTTTGCCACACTATGTGGTGATGATAAAATATGTCTGCAACAACTTGGAGAGAGAATGGAAGTGATTGATATATCTGGTAAGGTCCCTCAAGTAATAACAACAAATTTGGAAGTAATGGTGGAGCCTTACTATCTAGACAAATTGGGTCGTTCCCTGTGCTACACTGCAAGCAGAAGGCTTCACATTTGTAATATGCGAGGTGACATTTTGATCACATTCGAAGACCTTCCAATGCATATAGGCGTCTTTACTGAGAATGACTTTTACAGGAGTACTTATATTACAAGAGGGCAGGAAATTGCCATTTTTGTTTGCGGTCCTGAGGATTTTGATGATTATACGATCAATATTAATAGCATTATTATGTCTAGCAAAGATCACAACTCAGGATGGTTCTCAAATCATGTTACTCGCATACGACAAAAGAACTGGAGAAATTTTCACAGCGAATGAAAGGAGAATTTGTTGTGTGTGGTCAAAAAAATTTCGCTCTTTATAGTTTGTCGGCCATTCCGTTGTATCATTTGTTGCCACCCGGCCACAGTGAACAGTGTTGCAGCCCTGTGCTCCGTTGTTCTGTCTTCCCCAATAGCCAACAACCCATCCACCTCACACACGCCCCACTATTAAAACATGCAATTCCATTCCCCGTCATCAAACATCACATCCCTTGCTCAAAAGGCGTGACGTTGACAATATAATACGCTATTATATAGTTGTTATATTGGGTTTGGTAATATAATACGTTACCACATAGGTTCCATTACACAGTTACAATATAATAATTTAATTATTTAAATAAATAGAATAATAATAATAATAAAATAATAAATATTATTATTAACTTAATACATAAATAATCAAAAAAAAAATATATATATATATATATAGAGAGGGAGAGAGAGAGAGAGATAAACCCTAGTTTCAAGATAGTGTACCACAAATTATACACAGGTACCCAATGAACGTCGAGATAACAATATTCTTGAGATAAACAACGATGAAGAAATGTCAGCAAATATACTTTGGAGGACACAAGTTTTGAAGGGCAAATGTTACGAATTAAATTATAAAAGAATGAATATAATAAAATAATCAAATATGATTATCTTAGATAGTCATTAGTTAAAGTGAAAAGGCATCTAAGACATGCCCAATCAGAAAGGACCCTACAATAGCTATAATAAGCGGGACTCATTGTACATTCATCACTTTGAACATTTTCATATATTAAAAAATATTATTTATATTAATTGTGTATTTTAACATTTTAAGTCAATAAGCTACAGTTTTGTTGTTTTGCACATTAAATCATTTTTAGGGACTCCATTAGGGTAATTAGTCCATTCGAACTTGTGAGAGGCTCATATAAATTAAAGAGGGGCCTCATTTGTAACTCATCATCATTTGGGTTAGGATTTTCTCTTATGCAAGAATTCGGACCTGCAATTGATGGATGAAATTGGATGTTATTGATGCATTTTGATATCTGGGATTTTTGCTATCTTTTCTTGCAACTTCTAATTGCAATTGTGATGGATGGATATAATCACATTTCCTTGTAAGTGTGATTTTGATGTTATATCTCAATGTTGTTGCATGCCTAATGTATGGAATACCTTGTCATAATCTTGTTTTTTCCCTAATTTGATGTGAATTCATGAAAAGCATTGGATTATTGAAGTATTGCAATCACTACTCATTAGGAAATGTGAATTAATGCTACTAGAGGCTTACTTCATCTTGCGTCCTCGAAACTCCATCATTTCTTGCCAAGCAAAGTATAAACACCTATAGTGGCAGAATTATTGCCCCTTTAGGGTTAGCAAAAGCTACATAGGACTCCCTGATAGAGCGAAGTCTTTTCATCAAAGGAAACCTAGACTCCATTTCTCCCAATTGTCAAGGCACTAGGTCTCATTTCTAGGTGATCAACCCTCAAACCTCTTTCTTCACCATTTTCAAATTTTTTCCATAACCCTAGAAGGCTAACTAGGGCCTAGTGTAAATTGCATTAAAGAGATCTCCTTGGGGTGTGAGTTGTTGCACTACTGCGTTGTGGTTTCCTCTAGCTGCCCTCAAAATTTTGAAGCAATTCTCATGGTTAGTTTGAGAAAATTTCAAGCCCTAGTCCTAAAATCAATTATATCCTTTAATTTCTTTGGTTAGTGGCTTTCCAAAGGTCATATGCTCTTGAAAACTCAAAGGAAGTTAATCATTCATTGATTTTCTCATCCTTGCTTGACCTAGATATCTCCTTGAAGGTCATCTTCCAGCCCTATCCGACAAGTGATTTCCCTTGTACCAGGACTCCTTCCATCAATGAAAGTCAATAAAGAGCAGGGGACACTGACTAACGTGACAATGGGTCTTTGTCCCATTGTTGTCATTTGGTCTAATAGTGGTCCATCAAGTACCCTTCAGGGGACCACTGCTAGATTGTGTGCCAACAAGTCGTACAAGAATAAGAGAGGTTTCTTAGTGAGTGTGTTGGGTCCAAAGAAGGGGCGGTAAGGAAATCCAAATCAGACAAGGAGGGCTGATAAGATGAGGTCCAGTGTTGTATATAATTCCTCAGTTAGGCAATTTTCCTAGGAAAGGATTCCAAGTAAGTTAAAAACTTAATGAATAACTCAAATTGGGCAAAATATTTGTGATCAAGATTGTGTTAATTTGGCAGCTCAGGGACAAATTCCCTCCATTGGACAGCCTTCCTCATCAAGAAAGACACCTCGTAGCCCTTGGAAGAATTTGATTTGGTCAAGGAAAAATATAATTTTTAAGGTGAAACCCACATGTGCACGAAAGTTCAAGTCGCCCGAGGCAAGCTAATTCAACCTCCCAAGACTCATATTAGTAGACCTCATGTCACATCACTTTGGAGCATCATCATCACACATCATATCTTCTCTCTCTTCTCTTGATTGGTTCGTACAGGTCTGCAATTGGAGGTCTGAGCTCACATGTGCGAAGGGAAGGAAGGAATTTTGTTTTACTATATTGACTTTTATGTTTTGGGACTTTGATGTTATGAATAAATATATAGGAAATAATGTAAAAGATAATAATCATAAATAAT
>APFE031149124.1:17736-92429 GCA_000404065.3 Pinus taeda
AAAAGTTATATATATATATATATATATATATAATTCGAAATAAAAAAAGGGACAAACACCACAGCCTGCTTGTCCTTCCTGCAAACAAGTCAACATCAAACCATAGAGCCAATGTTGTTTCGATCAACCACGACAGGCCACCAGTCACAATGCCACTCCTATTCCTTACACAGTCGCTTTACGCCAGAGCTCGTTACTATCGCCTCCACTACCACTTGTCACCCAACCAACCTACTCATTGTCACAACCGCACACAACAATTGTCGTTGCAAAACCATCCTTGGTCGAACGCGTCCTTGTCACAACCTATTTTGTCACCTAGTTGTTATTTCGTATGTTGTCCATTTGTCGCAGATTGTCGCTCCCACAGCACCTTCAACGTTGTTATCCCGTTGGTTCAACCCGCCTTGGTTACCCCTGCTTGCACTGTCATACACCTTATGCCCACGATCTTCCTAGTCCGAACTTCCAACAGTAGGATCCCTGCTCCCGATGTTTCCCCTTTGCCCCATGTTGTTGCCGCTACTCCTATGTCTCCCGTAGCCCCTCGATGTTTCCCCTCCTGTACACCTTACGCCCATGATCTTCCTAGTCCGAACTTCCAACAGTGGGATCCCTGCTCTCGCTATTTCCCCTTCGCTCCATGTTGTTGTTGTTGCTCCTCTGTCCCCCCCAGCGCCTTGATGTTTCCCCTCCTGTCGTCGCCCATCTGTCACGTCCAACTCTTGCTCCGTGACTTTCCACTGTTCCGTGTCACGCTAACTGTCCACCATTGAAAGCGTTGTATTACAACCCCCCGACCCATCGCGTTTGTCCACTCGTAATTGCTCGACCACCTCGTTTTTTTTAAACGGTCACGTTTATTAAAATTTTGTTAATCTTAATATAGTTTGACTCCATTATTATCAACTATATTATATAAATTAATTTTAATATAGTTGCATGTTGAAAAAATAAATAAACATTTAAAAGAAAGTACTAAAAAAAACTATTTTAAAAAAAATTATTAAAAAGGTGAAAAAAAAGGAATAACAATAAAAATTAATAAAAAAGGGAGATAAAATAAGTGAAGGAAAAAAAAAGATGTCGTCCACAAAGAATAGTAGTTTCTTTTCAATGTGTCATTTTCGTTCAAAAGGATACCCTAATTTTCAAGGATCATTTAGAAATCAAAATGTTGTTTGCACAAAATGTTATAAAACTTTTACCTTAGTCGAACTTCTAAGTGATACAGAAAAACAATCATTAGCAAGAACTATGAAACAATTAATGGCAAGATATAAGCAACAACGTGTTGATTTTAATAAGGAAATGAAGAAAACGAAGTCCACATTGCAAGTCGAAAGTCCATCATCACTCCTATCAAATGATGTAATCCAGTGTACCAAGAAATTGCAACTAGAAGATCAAGAGAATGGAAAAATAGCCAAACTTCAGCAAAACAAGAAAGCGTTAAAACACGAACATAAAAATCTTGTGGATATCAATTACAAAGAAGTAATGGCAAAGGATGAAGAAATCTCTTGCCTCAAGGACCATAACGAATAATTATTTGCACAAGTGAAAAAGACTAAGGTCACAAAGAAAGAACTCAAGAAGCACTTATCAAAACAAGAAGAGGAAACTTTTCGTTTAAAGAACCTTAATGAAAATTTATTGGAACAAATCAGAGATCTAAAAGATGAAAAACTTAAAAGTCGAAACAGCGAAAATAAGGTGGATGAATCAGAAATCAAAGAGGTTTTACATCTAAGGAATCATAACCAAAACCTCCTTACACAAATAAAGAAGCTTAAATGTGATAAGACGTCACTTGAAGACAAGTTAGAGCAACTTAATCAAGAAGTATCGAAGTCTCTAGACGTAACATTCCAAGTTGAAGATAAGGAAGTTAATACTAAACCAGTTGTTGTATCTCTGAGATGATAATGGTTAGCTATCATGCCAGGGCATCTAAGATATTTGTTTTGGGGGGTTTTGTTTTAATTTTGGAGGACCAATCTATGAAACATGATTTAAAACAGTCATGCCTAACCTTTTCGAATAGTATTAATATTTAAACAGAGGGCTGCCATTAAAATCCACACAGTGATATAGCTTGTCTGGTGATTAGCAAAAACTGAAAGATGATATGACTATTACAATTTTCAAATAGAAAATTAAATAACCATAAGTAAGAAAACCTTCAAACAATGTTCAAAAAGTTTGACAGAATATGCCTAAGTTTACAAAAGACGCTGATGATTTTATGATTTAGAGGGAAATAGTTAAACAAACAGTTTATATAATTCATTCTCTTTAAAGATGATCATTTCAGAAGCTTATAGGAGTAAATTGAAACACAACTATTCCTACCTGTTTATCTTTGTAAAACTTAAGAATATGAAGAAAGAACATAGTGAATGAAAATTGGAAAACTTAAAGGGAACACAAAACTGTATGAATCAAAACTCGGAATCCTTTGCTTTGCTATTAATGATTCAGAAAAAGCCAAGTACACTAAATGCTTACAAATGTTTCTTCAAAGGTGCAACCCTTAATAACTCGTGGAAGGGAGTTATTTATACAATCTTAGAGCTAAGAAAATATCTTAAAGAAATTTACAAAAACTGATCAATACAAAATCAGGAATATCAACTAATAGTCGATATGTCACTATTTTGGTGTTGAGATGTTGATGATTGTTCTAGAAAAGTTGAAAACTGTGAACTGTTGATGACTATTCCTGGAAATACTAAATGTTGTTTGATCCTCCTTTCAATCAAGTAAATTAGTTAACTGTTCCCAACATTTCTTATCTAGGATAGATAATTTAGTTACCCTTCGATAAACTTTGTCCATTTTTGTATATTTAGAAAAAGTGGGTTTTACTAAAAATATATGTCTGGTTTCATTTAGGATGAAAAAGGTATCTCTGAGTGTATTCAGCACAACCCTTGGTGTTGTTGCACCTCTTATGTTTGAAATTGAAGTTGCATTGGTTCCTACCTCTGTAAGCTTTCGAACATAATCTTCAATGGGCATTAATTTATCGTTTATCACGAGCATAAAGGGCAAACCCTTGTTGGTCAAGGATTCTAACCTGCTGAAGAATCATTGAACTATGACATTAACATTGTTGCATTTTTCCTCCAACTTAAGAATTCAAAAACTTGATTATCTCAGTGGCAGCTTTTGGCATGTCCTCAATTTCCTTGGAAATAGTTTTGATCGCTTCTTGCGCTTTCTCCAACAAGTCTTTTTGATCAAAGATTATCTTGATATAAGGCCAAATATCCTTGATTGATTTAGTAATCTCTTCCCATAAAATCTCCTTTGCCAAACCCTATTTGTTTCCAAGGTAAGATTCTTTGATTTCTTTCTGCAATACTTCAATTTGGCATTTTGCCCTCTACAACTCAGTTGCATGTGAACTGCCTGCAACTGTTTTCATATGTTGTAATTCCTTTAGTTCATCCTACAACTTCTTAAATTCTATTGTCTGAATAGACATGTTCTGAACAGATTCAGCACGTTGTTCAACTCCTTCTATTGTACCTGTAGTTGTTGTTGTGCCTGAAGTAGGAACTCTGGTTATAGAGACTACAAAAAGAGGAACTACATCCATTGGAATTTGAGCCCTTTTCACAAGTTCCTCTTTCTCTTTGATTAATTTCTCCATTTGCTCCTCCATCTGTTTTATTTGTATATTTTGTTCCATGATGCGCTTCATCATGTCAGATTTCTGAGTCTCGGTTTCTTCAACCTCCTTAGTCATTAGGTCCGCAGAAGCTGGCAGTTTGAGCTACTTCCTTAATGTTGAGCACTGAGCATTTTTCTTCCTGACAAGTTCTTCTGCATCATTTATATTTGAGGGATCATATCCCATCTTCAGCACCAAATCTCTCCTACAACATCTGTTCAATAGACTAAGCATTGATGAAACAGAAGATTTCTCCTATAGGTGAAATGATAGCTCTTTGACTGGGATCATAGGATTCATGGCATTTCCTAATAAATTCAAATGCTCTGTGTATCTGAGGGAAAAGGTAATGAGGAAGGTGGGAGTCCCAAAGTCCTATTTCGTTTGTTTGATCAACTAACTGATCCTCCATCCAGCAGTAGATTTCATATAAATCAAATTGAGAGGAAGACTCAATGATTTTACAATCTCTGTCGACCAGAGGAGTATGATCATATAAATCAAATTGACAGGAAGACTCAAAGATTTTATAGTCTCTGTCGACCAGGGGAGTATGATGAAGTCAACTTGTGGATGAATAAGAGGATTTGGGATTTCTGCAATTTCCTTTCCCTTAGGAGGCATTTTGTTAAGTGAATTGCAAGCTGAACTTGACAGATGTCGGCTTGGTTCTGAACAGAATTGAAAATTCAGTTGAATGATGAATCTGTCGTTTTGGCTGCAAGCTTCAAATATCCAGCAGATTATGGGAATGCACTGTGTAATGGTTTTTGTGAAAAACAGGGCTTATAATGAATAACATGAAGCAGGTTCGTTAATCAACGGTTAAATTGTCATTAATTCTCCAAAGGGGCTTATTAACGAATGAATGGAATATTGACGTATGAGCGGGAATGGGGAATAAATGAATAACAAACAAATAGGTGGCAGCTAATTGGATGGAAGAAGTGACATGGGGCAGACGTGGACGATGACGTAAGAGCGACGATAAATGGTCGAATGAAAACCGCGTTCTGGTGTAAGTTCAGGTGGTAAGTTGTTTCGAGATTTTAAGTCCCGAAAGACTAGGATGGAGGAAAAGCAGTTTCGAAGGGCAATTTCCAAAACTACCAACTTCGGACCTCCCCCCCTCATGCCGATAAAGTTCAGGCGGCAAAGGAGGGCCGAGGAGTGATGTAAGTCGTTGGAACTCAAGGGAGTGTGCAAGATGAAAAATATGTGAATGAGTTTTAATGTCAGAAGGCGAAAAGCGATGGTGGGGTCCAGAGTTATGGCAGATGAATGAATAAAGTTTGAATATCACAAATAACATTGATATTTACAATTTATGGTTAATTAAAACCAATCACCATATACACATGTATCCAATGTTTTGACTTAGGATAAATATCCTATCCTACTCAAATTTCATTTCTCTACCTACCCATACTTGCGTAACATTTTTTCAATATTAGTCACCCGAATGCATTTAGACTAGCAACTCAACATTTTCCTTTTTGTTGATTTTGGGTAGCATCGGATGTGCTTTAGCCACGAAATTTGGTGGAGAGGTTAGGGCACGTGAGATCTCCAATACCCATAAAGGGTTTGGGCAAATTCTAAACAGATCAAGAGATATTAAAATAATTAATATTTTTAATGGAGTCCCTAAGTCTAAACTTAGGGAAAATAAAATATTAATGTGTATTAATATGAATCTGTGTTAGAATGGTCCAAAAGACATGGATCAAGCTAGATCTAATCTTCGCCGTTGATTAAGGACTTAATCTCGGCAGTTGATATCTCAACAAGAAAAGTATAAGAGGAGGCTTGAGGATTACTTGGAGTTCACACCAGATGATCATTCATTGTATTCTCTAGAGCGGGGTTTGCTAAGAGAGATAGAATCAGTGATCGAGAGAGCAGCTGAGGGGCATTGAGTATAGAAGAATAGAGAAGGTAGAGATTGTGTCAGGAGAGCAGCGCAGTAGCCAAGGAGGGTGACGCAGAGCAATCAAGGGCTCACGCAGCGCCACGCAAAGGCAGCCAAGTGCTGCGCAGAGCACCAGAAGGGTCAGTGTAGCTGACGCAGGGTCTCTTAGGGCTGATGCGGGCCAAGAAAGGCTGACGCATGGCCAACGTGAGACAGAGAAGGGCTAATGCAGTCTAGATTGGGCAAACACTGGAGTTGCAGGAGCAGTTTTGTGCTGAGGAGCTACCAGAAGGGTTTTCTGGGGTTTCAGCCAAGAGATTTCTCACAAACTATGAGGTATAGCTGCCAAGGAAATTCTCTATTGGGTAGGCCAGTTACGGCACCCAAATTGTACTTTGATATTCCTTAATAAGAAAACCCTCAGATAGCTACACCGGTTTTCTTGCATTGGGTTTTTCCGAGGACATTGGTCCAAAAATAATGGTGTCATGTGGTGTGTTTGTTCTTGTTTCTTTTAGTTGCTGATCTATAATATGTTGAACATGCACTGGTGTTTATTTTCAATATTATTTTTGTAAATAACTTGTTAAAAAAAATTAACAAGTAGGTAGGAATAAATCAGAAGAAGTGCATGAAGGATTTCTAAATTAAGTAAACCTAGAAACTTCAACATGGTATCAGAGGGTGATTGCAGATCACAGGAGGACTAAAAGACATCAATCGAGCGGAGCAATAGCAGCAGAAAACAGCTATCCCGAGTGACAAAAGTTGTTTCTAGCAGCGCAGAAGCCAAGAAGTGTGACGCAGAGCCAACCAGAGCCATGCAAAAGAAGTCGAGAGCTGCGCAGAGCCTCAGAGAGGCCAACGTTGCTGACGCAAAGGGTCAGAGGGCTGACGCAAGGCATCCCAGGGCTGACGCAGACCCATCTGGGGTGACGCAAAGCCAGCATGAGGCAGAAAGGGCTGACGCAAGGCATCCCAGGGCTGACGCAGACCCATCTGGGGTGACGCAGAGCCAACACGAGGCAGAAAGGGTTGACGCAATTCACAGAGAGGCAGTTGCTAGAGTCTAGAAGGCTGCAGAAATATTGTAGAATGGAGTTGGTGAGGTACTTTAGTCAGAACAGTACCTGATAGAGTAGGGCCAGAGGAGATGTTACTGAGGGTTTCTAGCCGAGAGCCTGAATCAGTAGTGCAGTTACACAAGACGATCAGAGTAGGGGGCATCTCGACAAGCGGCAGAAGGATTTCCAGGAGGGAAATCAGGACTCAGAGGGAGTCCAAAAGAGAACTTCCAGACGGGAAGTAGAGACTCAGAGGAGTCGAATAGAAAACTTCCAAGAGGGAAGTAGAGGAGCGTCATGGCACTTCACAGGGTAAGAGACCAGGATAGACTGGACAGAGCATCGAACTTCGCAGTCTGGAAGGCCAGAATCTTATCAGTGCCTAACAAGAATCATGTCAAGAACTTCCCCTTGAAGGTTATAGCTATCCAAGTCAACCCCAATGATAACGACAAGTATGAAGAGGCGATGGCAAGGGCCAAGTGCATTATCCTTGATGGGGTCAAGGATCATGTGGTACCACATATAGCCGAGAAGGAAACGGCAGTTGAGATGTGAGAGGCTCTCAAGAACTTGTACCAGCAGACTTCTATGCAGAGAACTAAAAGACATGTGGTGTGTTTGTTCTTGTTTCTTTTAGTTGTTGATCTATAATATGTTGAACATGCACTAGTGTTTATTTTCAGTATTTATTTTGTAAATAACTTGTTAAAAAAAATTAACAAGTAGGTAGGAATAAATCAGAAGAAGTGCATGAAGGATTTCTAAATTAAGTAAACTTAGAAACTTCAACATGGTATCAGAGGGTGATTGCAGATCACAGGAGGACTAAAAGACATCAGTCAAGCGGAGCAATAGCAGCAGAAAACAGCTATCTCGAGTGACAGAAGTTGTTTCTAGCAGCGCAGAAGCCAAGAAGTGTGACGCAGAGCCAGCCAGAACCACGCAAAAGAAGTCGAGAGCTGCACAGAGCCTCAGAGAGGCCAGCGTTGCTGACGCAAAGGGTCAGAGCGCTGACGCAGGGCATCCCAGGGCTGACGCAAACCCATCTAGGGTGATGCAGAGCCAGCATGAGGCAGAAAGGGCTGACGCAGTTCACAAAGAGGCAGTTGTTGGAGTCTAGAAGGCTGCAGAAATATTGTAGAGTGGAGTTGGTGAGGTACTGTAGTCAGAACAGTACCTGACAAAGCAGGGCCAGAGGAGATGTTACCGAGGGTTTCTAGCCGAGAGCTTGGATCAGTAGCGCAGTTACACAAGACGATCAGAGTAGCGGGCATCTCGACAAGCGGCAGAAGGATTTCCAGGAGGGAAATCAAGACTCAGAGGGAGTCCAAAAGAGAACTTCCAGACGAGAAGTAGAGACTCAGAGGAGTCGAACAAAGAACTTCCAAGAGGGAAGTAGAGGAGCGTCATGACACTTCCCAGGGTAAGAGACCAGGATAGACTGGACAGAGGCCAGAATCTTATCAGTGCTTAACAAGAATCATGTCAAGAACTTCGCCTTCAATGTTATAGCTATCCAAGTCGACCCCAATGATAACGACAAGTATGAAGTGGCAATGGCAAGGGCCAAGTGCATTATCCTTGATGGGGTCAAGGATCATGTGGTACCACATATAGCCGAAAAGGAAACGGCAGTTGAGATGTGAGAGGCTCTCAAGAACTTGTACCAGCATACTTCTATGTAGAGAAGAATGCTGCTCGAGAACAAGAGGTCATATCAGATGAAGAAGGGTCAATTGATTGACTCCTTCCTCGGAGGACTGAATGAGATCTGAGATTAGTTGACTGCTACAGGAGCGACACCGGATCAGGAGCTTATGGTGAGGGCAACCCTGAATGTTGTCTCAGAAGAGTGGGAAGTGTTTGTCCAAAGCATCCTAGGCAGAGGGACTCTCCTACCTTGGGACGAGATGTGGGCAACTCTTCGCCAGGAAGAGATCAGACGGTAGTCAAAGACAGGTAGCAACAGTAAAGGGATCAAGGTCAAGCAGGAGGAGGATGTGGCCCTAGCATCTGAGGGAAAGCAGGAGCAGAAGAAGAAGGATCTCTCCAAGGTCAAGTGCTTCCACTGTGGGGAGATGGGTCATTATGCGACCCAGTGCCCAAGGAAGAAGAGTAAGGGAGAGTCTTCCAAGACTAAGGCAGCGCTAGCACGGGCAGAGAAGGAAGTTTTGACAGATGATGATTGTGCCATTAGTGCACATGTACCACTTGAGCGGAAGTGGGGAGACATCGAGTTGTAGTTAGGTGGACTACAGGCGATGAGCGACAAGATCCTTGAGGTACCCAGCCTCTTGGATTAGACCTTGCTACGGGAGCACCAACAAGGAGTAGCAGGACTGGTTGAGTGAGTAGAGACGGATGCGGATGGAGTAGCAGAGAGAGCTACAGTGTAGGAGTCTCGAGACAGCGCAGAGCTAGCAGGCTGCAGCCGTGCGAGAGGCATAGGAGTGTTGCACGAGTGCAGGAAGGCACAGAGAGGTGTGCAACGGTGCGAGATGCAGGGAGTTGTTGCAGCAGCGTAGAGGTCAGAGAGAGGAAGCACTTGTCAGCGGCAAAGGGAGCTTCAGCATCAATGGGTGTTTCTAGCCCAACAGGGAGGTCAGTTGGGAGATCAGTTACTTACTTCTCAGTAACTGAGTTGCAGTGCAACAGTGAGCAGCAGGATGCAGCATGATGAGAGGAGGTGCAGTGCAGATGCATTGGTGAGAGAAAGTACCAGCAGCAGCACAGATGCAGAGGGAGCTATCGAACAGATGCAGCAATGGCAGTGGCAGAACCATGGGCAGTAGTACAGGAGGCAGCAGTGCAGAGGATGGTGGGCAGTAAGGCCTAGCATCGGCACAAGTACTGATGCCCGATGATCAGAGTAATACTCAACGAGGGGTATTGCTAGAGCACAGTCCTCGCTAAGAGGGAGTGTTGATTTGGGGTAGCATCGGATGTGCTCTAGCCACGAAATTTGGTGGAAATATTAGGGCACATGAGATCTCTAATACCCGGAAAGCGTTTGGGCAGATTCTAAACAGATCAGGAGATATTAAAATAATTAATATTTTTAATGGAGTCCCTAAGTCTAAACTTAGGGAAATTAAAAATTAATGTGTATTAATATGAATCTGTGTTAGAATGGTCCAAAAGACATGGATGAAGGCAGATCTAATCTTAGCCGTTGATTAGGGAATTAATCTCGACCGTTGATATCTCAACAGGAAAAGTATAAGAGGAGGCTTGAGGATCACTTGGAGATCACACCAAATGATCATTCAGTCTATTCTCTAGAGCAGGATTTGCTAGTAGAGATAGAATTAGTGATCAGGAGAGCAGCTAAGGGGCATTGAGTACAGAAGAACAGAGAAGGCAAAGATTGTGTCGAGAGAGGCCAAGGAAGGTGACACAGAGCCAACAAGGGCTTAGGCGGGGCCACGCAGAGGCAACCAAGTGTTGCGCAGAGCACCAGAGGGGCCAACGTAGCTAACGCGGAGGCTCCCAGAGTTGACGCAGGGGCTCCTGTGGCTGATGCAGGCCAAGAAAGGCCAACGCATGGCCAACGTGAGACAGAGAGGTGTTGACGCAGTCCAGATTGGGCAGACGTTGGGGTTGCAGGAGCAGTTTTGTGCTGAGGAGCTGCCAGAAGGGTTTTCCGGGGTTTCAACCAGGAGATTTCTCTCAAACTGTGAGGTATAGCTGAACCAGGAGATTTCTCTCAAACTGTGAGGTATAGCTGCTAAGGAAATTCTCTGTTGGGTAGACCAGTTACGGCACCCAGATTGTACTTTGATATTGCTTAATAAGAAAACCCTCAGATAGTTGCACCGGTTTTCCCACATTGGGTTTTACCAGGGACATTGGTCCAAAAATAATGGTGTCATGTGGTGTGTTTGTTCTTGTTTCTTTTAGTTGTTGATCTATAATATGTTGAGCATGCACTAGTGTTTATTTTCAATATTTACTTTGTAAATAACTTGTTAAAGAAAAATTAACAAGTAGGAATAAATCAGAAAAAGTGCATGAAGGGTTTCTAAATTAAGTAAACTTAGAAACTTCAACACTTTTCATGTTCAATCTACTTCTATCTCTTATTGCTTCCATTGTCTCAGATTATACTTATAAGAAGAGCTTCGGCGTAAATCACAATAGAAACGCGTTTCGAACCAACTAGTGTGGTTCATCGTCAGGACAAGTTGAAGAGACAGACCTGGCTTAGCATATTAAATAGACTGAGCAGAGACTCCAACAGCTACCTAACGGCTATTTTTGACCCCAAGACTCTGGTCAAAAATTATACTAATAAAAATATTAAGATTAATAATATATTATTTTATTTCTAGAGCGAATTTTATTTGCTACCCATTGACAAACAATTTAAATCAAATCCAACCATGATTAAACTGTACAATTGGATTGTATAAACTAGTGTGGCACTTAAACAATCTGCACACAACTTTTATTTGCAAAAAATAAACTTTGACTAAGAGTAGTATCATTTGGATTTGCAGCACTTTCAGACTTTATTATTTTTTCTTCTCTCTAATCTAACATTTTTTTATTTTTGCCTTCCTTTTTTAGGGCATTTATTCTAACATTTTATTTGATATGGACTTATTCATCAAAATATCCCTAACATTTTTTGATTCAATATTTTTTTGTCCATATCCTAACTTAACATTTTTTGAAATGATTTTCATTTTTTGACTAATTGATACTAACTTACTAAAACCAAAAAAAATGCTACAACACCAGTCAATAGCAAGACTCAAGAAAAAGATCAATTAGTGGAAGAAAAAACACATTCACATGTTACAATTCAGATGATGAAAATTCCAAACAAAGATTATGTACCTAACTCAAAAACGGTAGTACCTGAAGGAAATCAAAAAATTACCACACACCTAATAAGGGAAAGTCAAACCAAAAAGGTTCCCTATCGACATCTGAATCATGAGAGTAGACAAATCAACCAAGCTACGTATCAGGACCATTCAGACCAAAAACAACAAACTGATGTTCCAGAGAATAGTGATGTAACCTCAATCTAGTCCTCTGATGACAAGTCGTTACAAAATTCTAGTGATCATAATATTCCACAGAAGATTAATTTAGGATGGTCTGATCCCTTCTCAGTGCGACAGTTTTGTTTGTCACTTAGAAGGTCGTATCAACTTGTATCAATTTGTCTTGACCATTGACCATTGACCAATAAGGGTTGTTTTTCCTGTTGACTTTGACCAGAATTGCATATTTGACTTTTGAACTCATCTCTTAGATATTGGTTAGTGGATTATTGGATAAGCCAAATTTGACTTTGACTCTTTGTTGATAAATTGGAACGTTGTATCTCTCTACTAAACATTTAATGACAATCTAATAGAAGAAGAATTTGAAAGGGTTTTTCCCTGGTCTTTGACCAAATCTTCTGTCTCTCTTGTTCTTGTTCTTGGCTGTCTTCTATTGCATTTGAACCATTGTTCTGTCTACAATTACTTTTTGTGATTAGAAGATTGAGTTTATTGAAAAGTGATTGCTAATTGAAGAAGAATTGGAATAAGTGATTGTGCTAAGCATAGAACAGTGGATAATTAACAGAGTGAATTTGCCTTCGCTGAATTTAGGTTGTAAATACCCTAGTTGGTGCTTCTGCTGGATCTAATTGCTCGTTTACTAGAGTACAAAAAACTAACAGACATCTTTAACAACAATTTGAAAACTACAATTCAAAAGGTTCACAAATCCTAGCAGGTCAAAAACCTAAATTTTATGTCTTCAGCTTTGCTGGATGTTGTCCCCACAGCCTACATCTTTCCAGGAATAAATTGAAGAAGCAATTCTACACATCCTCCCATCCATGTGTATTGGCAAGATCTCTGGAGAACAGTGTATGAATTTTGAACCCTAATACTATTTCCTGTGCGACCAGGTAGTAACCACGTTCCATGAAATCATATTTGAGAAGCTTTGTCATAGATTCTCAGAGGAAACTTTAAAAGTTGTAGAGGCAATTGGAAATTGCTTATCGAGCAGAATCTCAACTACATCAGAATATTTGAGACTATGAAAGCTTTACATTTGCTACCTAACAAATTTGGCTTCAGGGAAATTTCCCATCATACAGGTGTCAATGTGTTGCTACATCAAAAGCAAAAGAAGTCCTTCATTTTCTATCCTATCAAAATAGGTATAACATTGTTTCAAACTGTGTATGCACAAATGCAAACCAAGAAATTGCAGTACAGATTGTGTGAGGGATACTTCAAAATGCACCATCCATTGGGCTTGGTGTCAATTCATCTCATCTCACAAGCCATGGGCCAGCCCTACCATGGTCAAGAACAGAAAAGTGCTTTAAATTAGGAACAGTCTTAGATAAGATAAGATAAGATAATTTTATTAATGTCCAACAAATGACCATAGAAGGTCAACGGGACTGTCGGTTACAATGATTACATTATGCAAGTCGGTGGACCAAACGGTCCCCTTTAACATTTCTTTAAAAGTAGGAAATACGTCTAAAATGTAAATGAAGTAGCAAGGAGCTCTCAGCTTCGAAGCAAAGCGCTGCGATGAGGCAGAGATGAAAGAGAAGAAGAAGAGGAAGAAGAGAGAGGGGGGGAATCCCCTGACTATTCCCTACTCCTAACATCCGAGGTCGAAAGAAGAAAACTGAGGGAAGCTTGTCAAAGTCTGTTGTCTTGTAGATATGCTGGGCTGTCGATGATGCCGCCTGGAAGTTCTACGACACCTCCCTGGGGTGGAACTAATCTTGGGGCGCTGCTGCAGTCTGGTGGGTCGGCCCCTTCGGGACCGCACTGATCTGTTTTCGGTATCAGTGGGATGGTCCATGTTTCTTTTGGTGCCCCGTGCTGAGGGTAGCACCCTAAAGAAGTCCGTGATCTTCTGCGTAGTGTCTGGTCTGGTAGGAGGCTGGAGAAAACGGGCCCGAAATCTGAAAGCCTCCTGGACGTAAAGTGCTAGGCATCTCGGATCAACATATCTGAGGAAGCTGGGCAAGGTCTGAGAAGACCTAAAGAGACAATGGAAACGACCTCGGATCTCGTAGTATGCAGGGCACCGAAGATGAAATGTGTTTCTGTAGCAGCTCAAAAATAACAGACATAGAAATCCACATTCTGTTCAATACCAAAAGACATAACCTACCAGCAAGGTAAGGCAGATCCACCTACTGGCAGAACTGAAATGGCTTACCAAGGGAAACCCGAGAAAAAAAAGGGTACTACTGAAGGTGGCTTTGATCCCATGTCAATTATGTAACTCCCAAACATCTAATCTTTTAATCACTGCATTAATTACATTGTTAGCAGCATCACTTTATTATAATAATACTATTTCAAGACTTTATTACCTATTTATGACCATTGTATCTAACAGAAGCATGGTCATTAGTTGGAAAGAAATGTAATTAAGGCAGTAAATAGATTTCAATTAAAAAAGCATAGTAACCAAGCGGTTAACCATGCAGTCTATAAAGAAAAAGAGTAAACCAGCAGCAGCTACAATTTCTAGACGGCTTCAGAAAAGTATGTATTAGAGACTGGGAACCTTTGACACAAAATATAGCTATGTCCTTTAAGCAAGCATTATCATCAACCGTAAAGCCCATAGACACAAGATCTCAATTCATGAAGGCCATATACAGTCAAAATGAAATGGTTGTGTTATATGAAATTCCCAAGTGAGAATGTGAGTTTTAGAATCGATATGAAAATCACCAAAACATATGACAACATGGGGTTTTCCAATATTAACTCCATAGCTTATGCTTGCAAGTTGCTGCTTGCATGTGTAGAACAAAAGATTTTGGAATGGAGAGTTGTCAATTTTAACCAATAACTATTCTTAGAAATTCATATCCAAAGAAAATATCCAGATGACAGATTAGAACAATACCTGCAACGCAAGCCCCCAATTATTAAGTGCCTGTATACAAAAGTTTAGCATGGTCATAAACTAAACAACAAATTTTGCTTTAATAATGCAGTAAAAGAAACAAATACAAAAACTGAAGAATGCACTACAGCAAAATGAGTATGAACACTTTTTGCATGATAATTAGACGATCGATGCAAAACACTACTTATGTTCCACCCATCTATGAAGCTTTTATTTTTGTTGCTTAGCAAATTGCAATGAGTATCCAAAACATTTTCAAAAAAACATCACTTATAGTTGCAAATTGGAAAATTAATCGGTGCAGACTGATGAAAATTGGCAGCTAAAAGATGAATTTCCTTGAATAAAATTTCATCTTTGACTATTCTAGAGTGACTTTCTACAAATAGAAAGTCATGTCTATCATTGCAACCATGACTTTCCAAAATTAGTAAGTCACCTTGCTTCAATTGGTAATCATGTATAGATGATGGAAAATCACTTAACTTATCCTTAATAAATTTAAATTGTTTAATTTTTAATTTAATCATAAATGTTATTAGTATTATTATTATTACACTTATAATACTATAATATTATCTAAAAAGGAATTTCATGTCATCTCTCCTACTCGGCACTAAATAATGTCACTTCACATCTCTCTCCTTGATGGAAAATTGAACTCTCTCATTCAATGATACATTACTCTCTCTCTCTCTCTTTTATCGGATTCATTCCTCTCTCTCTCTTTAATGCTCTTATGCACTTCTTACACTCTCTTACTGTTATGAATAAATATATAGGAAATAATGTAAATAATAAGAAGCATAAGTAATTATTAGTTAATTAGTAATTAGGTTGAAGAGGCATGTCTAAATGAGACATGACTCTCCATGAAGAGACGCTTGATATATAAGCAAGCCTCTCGTTTTCATTGTAAATCATCTTATGCATATTCACACATTTACTATATAATATTTGTATCCTCATGGATATCTTTATATTCCAAGTCTTCTAGAATAATTAATTTGTAGAAAGAACTTTGTTCGCTTCACTTACACACTTTAATGACTCGTCATAAAACATTCCTCTTACACCACTTTAATGCATATGATAGACTTCTCCTTAATGGCTCCAATTACTAAGGCATGTGTTCTCCTTTATGGCACAAGTCACTAAGGCATGTGTACTCCCTCTTGATGGTATCAGTTACTAAGGCAAGTGTACCTCCTTTATAGCATAAGTTACACTGCTATTTTGGCATATGTAACTTCTCCTCAAGACATGGGAGTTACTCCATGAATTCGACCTCCTTCCTCTTCCTATACATTTGTGCCTCTCATCCTCTATACAACTCACTTGTGCATTGTGAAAGAAGAGTACAAACTTGAGAAGGAGAGAACTACAGAGACTAGAGAAGAATTGAGAGAGAGTGAGAGAGACTTGAAGAGGAAGAATGGAATGTAATATTCCTAATTGGAAAATTACAATAAATACCAAAAACATGAACTAGGAACAACAGTTAAATTAAAGTCCAAGAACCCAAATTAGAACACCATAGAAAATAAGCACAATAACTGAGCCATTTTATTAATCTCGAGAATGATGAGTACAATGAGTAAGGAAAATGGAACCTAGGCTTGTTACTGCAAGCTATGCAAAACCCAGGTGAGACAACTCTGATCTGGAGGAAATACTGGCCCAAACTGGTACTGTGCACTACCCAAGATATTATTGTTGTTGCTGCTAGAATGGGACTAAAGATTCTACTCTGAAGAATGAAGGAAACTAACATACATGAAATAAACTCAATAAAATAAACACTCAAAAATACAGAAACCAAACATAGCGGAAAAGGCCTCAACTTTATAGCATTTGTCACATTCTCATTATTAATCAATCCAATGTACAAATAATGATAATAGTACAAATAAATACATGAGGAAGTTGGTCTCAAGATAGTACGTCTATCTTGGACACTAAGGTTGAGAAAAAATCTCAACAACACACTAATCTAGGAGCCTAACTAGTTGGAGAGAATCTCTCAACCAAGCCTAAACTGGCTCCTAACCATGAGGACCAAACTCAATCTAGAAAGGTAGAATTAAATCCTAAATTTTATGATTTTAATTAATTTAATTATTTGGAGTTAGAATTGTTTTTAATGTGAGAGTGAGGCTAACATTCCCCCCCTTAATGATAAGTCCAAATTAAGAACTAGGAACCATCTTCCAAGTTCTCATGCTGAAATTGTTGATCCTCAAAAAACATTTGCCTGAAAAACCGCCAAAGTTGGATGCTGAAGAAACTGCAATATGAAGAGACCATGAGTCAACTGCATGTCTGATTCATCTCTAAATGTCACTTGACAACTCCATCACGTGCCAAGCTGCAAAAGGATCGAACTGTCCTTTGCTTGAAATCAGCATCTTGTGTCCACTAACAAAATTTGATGAATGCCCATTGGCGTATTTGTTTGTCCACTGACAAAAGTTGATGAACGCCCATTGGCTGATAGCGTTGAAAAACAACTCACTGGCTCACTGGTGTACTCCCCCGTTCAACTACACAAGAGTACCATCTTCATTTTTACTGTTGGCTACAATATGTGTGAGTGAATTCGATTGTAAAACTTATACAATCTTCTGATCGTGGATGACCATTCCCAGGGATCAATCCATGAATAATCGATCTTCAATCTTCTTGATTGTTGTTGTTTGTTGCATTGTGTTGATGAATGATTTGACTTGCCACAATGGTGACAAGGATGGAGATCAAAACATTGATCTTCCAGATGACCGATTCTTTGACAATGAAAGCATTTTGGTTTGGCTGCAACTTCAGTTTGCATGTATTGTTGTTTGTCTTCAACTTTCTCATGGCTTGTTGATGTGATTTGATCAAGAAATCCAGCATTGACAAAGTTAATGGGCCTTGAATAATCTGGGATATGCAATTTGACGTCATCTTTGACATATCCTAAGCCTCGTCGATTTCTATTACTTTGGATTTCTTCCCATGGCTTGATGATTGGTTTGGAAGAAAGTTGAACTAAATCAAGGACCACTTCGATACTTGAAGTTGGTTGGATCAGTGACCTGGAATTAACATCTTTATCTTCATCTGTATGGATGAAAGACATGGAAACATCACTCTTCTGTTGCAACTCATCTCTTTGAAGTTGCGACTCCAGTTGAAGAAACTCGATCATTTCATGTGCATGTTGTAGATTCATTGAAATATCAACAAGAGTTGATTTGTTGATTTGCACCATGTCTTCAACAGTTGAGAGGATCAAATTGTCAAGAATCTTTAATAATTGAATGCTTTTCGCCATGTGAACTTGCTGGAACTCATGCTCGCTTGCTTTTAATACTTGCTAGATTTTTAGAACTCGCTCACTTGATGATGATCACTTTGCTTGAATGCTTCACTGGCACTTTGTGAATGCTTCAATCAACTTCACACTGGCTCGTTTGTTGTAGATGTCATGCTTTGAATTTTCACACTTGATTTTGACACGCTCGCTTGCTAAACACTGGCTTGATTTGATGCTCACTTGAAGAATAGAATACTAGAATTCACAATCGTTTGATGATCATTGCTTGCTAGATGGCTTGCTTG
Organism: Pinus taeda; assembly: GCA_000404065.3. NCBI lineage: Eukaryota > Viridiplantae > Streptophyta > Pinopsida > Pinales > Pinaceae > Pinus > Pinus taeda. Next base: position 35,909 of record APFE031149124.1, read on the forward strand.
AACTTGTTTGATTGATTACTGACACTTTGCGCTTTATTGAATGTACTCATTGAATGTGTTGATTTTAAAAAGATAGGGTGTCGAACACCGTCGAAAATGCACCCAAGAGACAAATGACAAGTTCAAACTTGATGACTCAGTTGAAGACTTACTTAATGTATTCACCTTAACAATTCAAATTAGGGTGTCGGTTACAACTGAGAATGCATCCGTACAATTCAGTTAAAAAACATTTCTTTGCAAGTGATACAATAGTGTTGATGATATTGATGTCGTCTTGGCTTGAAATGCTTGATTTTGTAGCATCCTTAACTTGATTGCTTTGATTACATGATGTGAAATGTGCTTGCTTGGAAGATCATTTTATCAAATTGATGATGTGACGCTTTGTGCTTGTGAACTTAAGCTTGATTACAAGAGCTTGATTAAGCGTTCTTATACTTAATCTTGCTTATGTGCATGTAGTTGTTTGCATAATACAAAGAAAGCATTTTGATAATCTGAACAAAAGTCATGCACACGCATTCATTGCACATGGTGTACCTAAGATCCCCTTATTCAATTTCGGGCGGATCTAGGACACAAGCACCACAAAAATTATGATTTTATTAATTACTGGACTACATCATTCTTCAATGTCACAACTTTGTCTTGGAAACTTCTCAATGAGAATGTCACACTTGCAAACTTTGGAAGCAAATCGTCTTCAAAAAATTGCCTGCACTGACTCAATTGCTCTCAATGTAAAAAATATTACTTTGGATTACAATAATGACTTTTACCCAAATAAATTCACTTATCGCTCCAAATATTACAAAAGGCAACTTATCACTCCAAAAAATGTTATGCAAATTAAAAAACATGTCCTTATGACTCCATTAACTTTATCATGATTGGGAATCTTGAAAAAAAAAATCTTTCATAACTTTATCTCTCCTATAATAGAATTTAATGCACCTGATGCACTAATCCTTTTTCTTTTGTCACTCCTTATATCTCCCAAAATTATCCACCATTTTTCCCTAGCAAAAAAAATGTGGTTCATCAACTCGATTTGATAGTTGATTTGCTTGGTAGACCCTCCCTGGAAGCCATCACAAGGGTTTGTAATGAAAAAAATGGGATTGCATACCCTAGAAGGCAAAAGCTGGGGATTTCAAAGTCGTGTGTACCCTGTTGGGCGTAGTTGAAACAGGAGTTAAAATCCTACATTGGAAGGGACGAGATTTACCGAGGGAATAAGGTTCCTTCCTTTCTGTTAGAGCGCAAAATGGGTAATAGGGCAGAAGAAGGTCGAGGAGACAGTTGGTATGGATGATTTTTGGCCTCTGGAGGGAAACAATGTAAACCAAGTTCAAACTGTTCCTATAAAGAAACAAGCGCAGGAAAAATATCCAATAGCCAATGAGAAAAAGAAACCTATTGTTCTATATATTGGGCACATACCACAGATTTTTCGAGGACCAAATGAGAGGTTTTTTAGCCATTTTGGAGCAATCAAACGATGTTGAATCGCCCGGAACAGAAGACTGGAGGGTCAAAGCACTATGGCTTCATTGAGTTTGAGTCCCTTGTCGTTGCTGAAATTGTTGTTGATTGCATGCACAACTACCTTTTATTTGAACACATACTACAAGTTCAGATTGTTCCACCCGAAAAGATTCACCCACAGCTATGGAAGGGATCAAATCGCAAGTTTAAGCCAATAAAGTGGCAGAGGATTCAAATGAAACATCATAATCGAGAGAGAACAGCAAAAGAGCAAGATCATCTGATGAAAGCAATACTGAAAAGGGATGCAAAACAGCACAAGAAGATCTAAGTTGCCGGTATTGAATGTGACTATCCAGACATTATTGATGGCCTTCCGCACGCTCGACATTCTGATTCCTAGCGTTGGCAACAACTTTGAGGCACGTGATTTCCATTTTGCGCCTCCTGGCTACAATAACTACCTAGTGTCCAGTATGGTGATTGATATTCAATGTTCTGTCACGGCTTGATCGATTCGTGGGTGCAGTCATATCATCCATAACCATCCCATTATTGGTTGGTTACCCGTCTGTATCCTACTGCAAATCAGATAAAAATCGATCTCCTTCAAGGAGATTATAGCAATGAAATCAATCCCGTAATGAAATCAAACCGCTTCAAACATGTGGTCATTATGCAGAGACTGAATTTCCATCAAATTTCTAAAGCTGGTAATCGTATATTCCTCTGCTCTTTGCTTACTCAGCGGCCTCTACCTAAAATCAACTGACTTGAAACAATATGATTTCCAAGCTCCTTGGGTTATTTTCTCAGCCTAACACTCTCTGCTTCCTCAGAAACCTAGTTAGATTTGCAACAAGAATCATAGGTTGTGATGATTTTTCAAGCTGCAGTAATGATTTTGAGCTTGTGGGCACCCACAGATTGCTTTCTTCTCCGCTTCTTCGAAAGACCCAAAAAGAAACAACAAAATACTCGGCTGAATCTGCACCCAAACAGACTTTTAAAGCTGCAGCTATGGCCTGTGGCTTGATATCTTCAGTGGCACCAAACAAGCAGCACATCGCTTGAAATTTTTATTCGGACTCTCAGATTTGAAAGCTGCCACGCTCCATGGAAATCTCACTCAAGCACAATGAATTGATGCCCTTGAACAATTCAGAAAACAAGAAGTTGATTTTCTTATTGCGACCGATGTAGCAGCTTGGGCCCTAGACATCATCGGTGTTAAAACAGTTATAAATCTTGGCTCTGAAAAAGTCTAGCCAAACTCCCAATTTGGAGGCATAATGTTCTAGGATGTGGAGGTCTTGCAGTCACTGCCAGTTATTCTGAAGGAGAGGCTCTGCATATCTAGCAGGTGAAAATGAACATTTGTGTATTCTTCATCAACAACATAGCTCTGTATCATTTACATGATGCACCATGGGGGATGGTTGATGGTTGGCGCTATTTGCCATGACAGATTTCGACCCAATTGCAGAGAAGGTTAACAAAAATCAATGCAAAATAGACCCTGGCATTTGACCCTCATAACACAAAACACTCAACAACGCAGCTGCAAATAGACCTTCTCGTTATCTTAATCCCAAGAGCAAACTGTGAGCTCTGATACCACATGAAGGAAACTAACACACATAAAATAAACTCAATAAAATAAACACTCAGAAATATAGAAACCAGACATGGCGGAAAAGGCCTCAGCCTTACAGCATTCCTCATATTCTCATTATTAATCAATCCAATGTACAAAGAATGATAATAGTACCAATAAATACATGAGGAAGTTGGTCTGAACATAGTACATCTATCTTGGACACTATGGTTGAGAAAATATCTCAACAACACACTAATCTAGGAGCCTAGCTAGTTGGAGAGAATCTCTAAACCAACTAAGTCTAAACTGACTCCTAACCATGAGGAACAAACTCAATCTAGAAAGGTAGGATTAAATCCTAACTTTCGTGATTTTAATTAATTTAATTATTTGGACTTAGAATTGTTTTTAATGTGAGAGTTAGGCTAACAAAGAATGCCTGGATCACCCTGAAATTGCAACTACGTGCTCCAATCCTTGTACCCAGAAAGGGTTTGGCCCAACTCTGAGCCAAAATTGAACCCACAAAGTGATGCAAATTTACCAACTAATCAGCAATACGCCCTATTATAAGGATGAGGATTTCGGGCCCGAATATCGCCCGGAAAATTCTGTAAACATAGCCAAGGACTCCACCAACCCCTGGTGACCCCCAACAAGTGTGAATTGCCCAATTTGGCTAGAAAACGCCCCACAGTTTTGATACTACTGAATTGAGGACAAATCTACCACAAGAAATTTCTCCTAGCTCGATCTAAATTCTCCACTGAGATATACCTCCTATCTCCAGTCCTTATCTCTCTCAGCACCACTTCTTTAAACAATTCTGCAACACTTGGTCAAATAGCTTTTGCGCCTGTTGACCTCTACTGGTCAACTACCCATGCAATACACCCCCTGCTTCTTCGCAAAAAGGGGCAGCACCTGATCAGCGTATCCGTGCCATCCTGCAGTCATCAGCAGCTTGATCAATCGTTTCTGTAAACCCAGTCTGCATGTATTAATTATAAATAATCCTAGCAGATGTGAGTCGTGTTGTAAATTGCCTAGGAGGACCTAACTTTTCTATGATAATCTATGTCCCGGAAGGTTTTTCGTCTCACCGATCCACGGATCGGCAGAGTTTTCCTTCAAACCTGACCCCAAAGCCGGGATAGATTTTGTCAGTGGAATTTTAGAAAATCCTAGTGTGTTAGCCTGCTAGATTATAGTCATGTCGCAGAGCTGGGTGTTTTGTGAGGGTCTGTGTTAAAAGGGTTTTTTTTCTCCCTTAAGATGTAAATTGTTAAAGTCACGATGTAATGTGTCCTGAGGGTTGAAAAATGTTTAAATCCCCTCATCAGTCCTAAGTCCTAGGTCCTAGGTGATGTTCCCAAAGGCTTAGTTCGTTGATCCATTTTAAAAAGGAATTAAAAAATTAAAAAATGAATAAAATAAATAAATAAAATAAATAAATAAAATAAAAATGTAAAAATATAAAAATAATAAAAAAATTTCATAAAAACCCTGAATAATAAAATAATAATATTTTTGTGATGCGTGCAAAATATCTTTTTTTTTAAATAAAATCGACGGATGAGATCAAGAGATGTCTTGATCCTCATCAACAGTCGAGATCATTTCAACATGGATCACTCGAACTAGCCGTTGGGATCGTTTCCTTTATATAGGGTCTTAGGTGGTCATTTCAGGATCATCTGATCTGTGAGTCTATACTGAAAAAGCTCTCTTGTAATCTGACTTTCTAGTTAATAAAAAAGACTTTGGGGTTCAAAGCTGGCTGGTGTTACTCTCTAGAATTGCTGTGAGATGTTTGTTTTTCTTCATATTTCAGGTTTCAGCAGTTAGTCATAGATAGTTTTCAGAGCATTGTGAGTACAGGTATCTTGCTCACGTGCTAGGGTTTGAATGTTGTAGGGTTTCTGGAATAATGGCAGGTATCTCCATTATTTCTTGAAATTTGGCAGCATTTCTTGCCCTCTTCACTGATGTTTGCTTGAGGTGTGCAGGAAACCCTTTAGGTGAAGGGTATTTGTGGGCGTTTGGGGAAGTTCTGAGTTGAACCAGCCAACTCCCTCAGGCTTTTCTGTGCAGAGCCCAGCTGATTGTGCCCTGGGTTAACCTTTTAAATTTTATATCGTGTTTTACACTGAGAGACTGTCTTTATGTTCACAGTGAAGTTCAAACCTCTGATATACTAAGAATATTACTGCAAATGATTGTTAAATTTGGCTGTCCAGAGCTGTAAATTTTTGTGAATTTATTTTTTGGGGTAAATTTTCAAATGCTTTACTTTGAAATTTTGCCAAGATTTTGTCTTTCAGGGTTACTGTACTGCTGTCCCAAAAGCGTTTCTGAGGAACTGGCATAAAGGTGAATTGTTTCGATTCAAATCAAGCATCAGATCAAATCGTTGTTGGCATCTCTATATCGCTCGTCAACCTGAGGCTTCTCTTCGTCCCCTGTCAAACACATCAATAACGCAAATCAAAATTTTATTATCGGTCTGGGGTTTAAATTGCTGTTTTTCTTTATCCCCTTGCTGGCAGCAACCTGCGTCCTCCAAAATCCTTGCACTGCCAGCGTTTTTCCTTGCACCTGCGTCTCCTGGCCACGCAGCTCCATTTGACGGGCTCTCACCGAAGCTCTCACTGCATATTTTCGTTGCCCGGAGTTCCAGACCCATCGCAGCCTTCCGTTCACCTGCACACCTCACCTGCAAAACCCAAAAACGGATCACATCAGCCGCATTGAAATTGTTTTACAGTCGAAGTTTCGGGTGCTGATGAACGCAGTCTTTTCCTCCTCGCTTGGGCTTTCTCCCTCCACACTACCGCTCAGCTGCTCACACATACACAAAAAAACAGCGGCAACATACCCACGCGGACCTGCAAATGCACAGTAAGACACAAAAAACCTCACCCGCAGATCAAAACGACCACGGACCAGGTACGCAGCGTAAATGTAATTTTTTCTTCTAAGTTTAGGACGGGCGTGATATGACTTTGGGCTTCGATCTTCAGCAACGAATTTTCGTTTTGGTTAGGGATAGGTTAGACGGTTTTAATATTGTAATCGTTTTAATATTTTAGTTTTCATTTTTTTTATTTTTACTTAGGCTTTGATTTTAGTTTGGTAACATGCTTTAGATTTTTTTTTAAATATTTTGTTTTAGGATTCAATTAAATAAAAAAATTAAAAAAAAAAAAAAATATATATATTATATAATAGTAATATATTATATATATATATATATAAATAAAAATCTTGTTAGGGTTTAGGTTAGAGTATAATCGCTAATTTTGATTTTTTTCTTTTTATTTTAGTTTTCCTTTTTTTTAAATATAGATTAAATTTAATTTAATTTATTTTTATTTCATTAAAATAAAAAAGTTAAAAAAATAAAAAATAAATATATAATAAAAAAATAAAAACTAAAAATTTTAGTTAGGGTTTTGAATTTTTATTTTTTTTGATTAGTTCAATTTCAAGATAACTTTTGTTTTATTTAGTTCTAAAATAATTAAAAAAAACATATAGTGAAAAAATCAGATAAATTTTTAGGGTTTAGGATTAATTTTTTAACTTTTGTTGTAATTTTGTCAGAAAATATAAAAAATTTCGTGGAAAATTATCTTTTGTCAGATTCAGTTGTTTTCGTGCTATCTCTTTCACGCTGAATTTCAAGTCGAGATACGAATTTGATATCTAGTTAATGGTCAGCACTCATTTTAAAATTCCTCAGTTGCTGGATATCGTTTTGGTTATCCTAAGAGTATTTCAATCAATTTAAGGCACTGGTCTAAGTTAATCGAAATTATCTAGTGTTTGTCTTATCGTGTCTCGTGTCTCCCAACCAACTGGTCGACAGTTGGTCTTCATCATCTCACAGGGTCTACCCCCCTTAGCCGCGGGAGACAGGCTTAAACAGAGGGATCGGGGATCAGAGTGACAGCCCCCGGTCTGAGCGTTGTCGTGTCAATCTGCGCAACAACAGCGCCCCTGCCAAAAGATAGAAAAAATGACCCAGATAATAGCCTCCAATCTAGCCCCGTGAAACGTTGTCCAAACTTTGGTCTAACAAATAGAAAAATCACTACAAAAGCTCGGAGCCTCTAACCACACGTGCCCCCAAGATCTTATTGTTGCTGCTAGAATGGGACTAAATATTCTACTAAAAACGCTGACATCATACTCATTCAACCTGGTTTATGGATTTTGGTACATTCATGTTAAACATAGAGAAACAAGTTTTGACATTTCCTTATAAAGGGAAAACGGTCATGTTTCGAGACATAACAAGTAAATCAAAATCAATAAAATCTTCATTAGAAGACCTTAAGGATATCTCAGACTTGATGTTTCAAGATAACGAAAAAACTATATCAAAGAAGCAAAAAGAGCTTGAAGAAGTCATCTGCAGCAAAGACAAAAATTTTGCGCCTCAAAGATCACCAAGAAAAACTACTCAAACAAGTCAAGAAAGCTAAAGCATCAAAGAAGGAACTCAAGGAGTGTTTATTAGAACAAGAAGAAAATTTACATTTAAAGAGCCTTAACCAAACATCAGTAGATCAAAGCAAGTGTTTAAAAACGAAAAGTGTGAACGCCAAAATGAAGTTGACTCGGAAAATGAGGAATGCTTACATCTCAAAAATCATAATCAAAATCTGCTAAAACAAATTAAAAAACTTGACGAAAAGAAATCAGTGACGAATAGATTCAAAGAACGTGTCACAAAGGAAGCATCAAAATCTCCAAATGTAACAATCCAAACTGAAGAAACAATTATCAATACCACTAATCTCGCAATTCAGGCAAATACAAACTCTATTGAAAAAAAAACGTGCTCAGAGGTTGTCATTCAAATAGAGGACACCGCAAATAAGGATTCAATAGTTAAGTCAAAAACAACAATGCTTGATGGAAATCAAGAAACTACCACAAAAATGATTAAGTTCAAACAAGCAAAATTCCATATCTACATCTAAATCACAAGAGTAGACACCTTAATAAATCTACAAATCTATAACACGCAAAACATAAACAAAAAACTTATGTTCTGAAGAAAACTTTGGTGAGCTCAATCCAGTCATACGATAACTATTCACCACACAACTCCAAGGGTCAGAAGATTTCCCATAGGATTAATCTAGGATGGTCTAATCCGTTTTCAGTACAACAATTTTGTCTATCGCTCAGAACATCATATCTTCTTGTATCAACAAAGATGAAAGCTCAGAAATAAGAAGATATGTTGATCAACAGAAGAGAATCAATCCTTCATCAATAAGCTTTGAGGACAAAGCTTTTTGAAGGGTTAGGTAATGTAATGAACTAAATTTATATAAAAATAAACACAAATAATGTAAAAAACAACAAATAAGATTAATCATTAATTAGTTAGCAATTAAGGAAAAGGTATGTCCCTAAAGGACAAAATCATTGGTGAAAAGGTACTTACCTGGCTATATATACAGGACCCTCATTCTCATTTGTATTCATCCTACATCAATTCTTTATATAATATACAATTTACACTTACTATCGTATGATGGATGTATTTGTCTATGAAGTATTTTAAATATTTACGCTGCGTATGACCCTTGGTCGTTACAAAGCCCATGTCACCAAAGAAATGGAAGAAGTTGAAAAGAAGAAATCAAAAAAGAGGAAGTGAAAGATCTCTACTATCACTGAGATAATCTCCTCCACCAAGTTCTTTTCAGTTTCAGATACCTATCATGGTAACATTATGAGCACAATAGGATGCATCATTTTAGGGATGACATCATAATAGCATACAATTGAAGCAAGAGTGCATGATATCATTATAAGAAGCTTGAAAGATAGTTGAAGTAGAAGTATATAGCAAGTCATCATAAGGAGGAAGGAGCTCTTGATAACCTCATTGAAAGCATAAGTAGTACTTATGGGTAGAAGAAAGTCATCTAACATATAGTCCATCATACATCATCATCATTAGGAAGGAGCATTTGCAAGATGAGGATATTCAAGATCCTTTGTTTGAATCTTCATTAGAAGGTTCCTCACTCTGGCGAGAAGCAAGTGTCTCGAATTCCATCTTGTATGGGCTTCATGGTTTAAGAAGGATGATGGTATGGTAATAGAAGAATGCAACATAATTGAAGAACTTTCAAGCAAGGAAAGGAAACAGTTGAAGGAGGAAAGGAAGGAAAGAGGTATGTATGCATGTGTTTGATTGAGTCATGTCATCATATGGTTGCATGGGAAATGCTTTATCTCATGAACATGATCAAAGAAAAGGGATCTCTTCCTTTGGAAAGATGCAGACATGGTTCACATATTCAAAAGATGAAATCAACATAATATGTCCTCATATGGAATATGAGGTGGTTGACAAAGATAAAGGAACTACGGATGGGAGTACTTGGGAAACAATATGTCAAGAAAGAAAGAAGAGATCATAAACGATGCAACTATGATCACATAAGGAATCAACATTCGATGAATAGAAGGATTTGGTATGGTATATCCATGGGAAAGGTATGAATACCTTGATAAAATCTGAAAAGAAAGAAGACCTTGGACATTGGAAATCTTGGAGATATGTCTATGACTATGCAGGATATTGCAAGAAGCAAATGTCATGATGAAAGGTCATCACAAAAAGTAACTTTGATTTGATGTTCATTTTTTTATTTTTGAACAACACATGGATGGGCTGTTACAAGGGTGATACAGGGCTACCAAAGAGAGTTGTAGATGCCACCTACAACTAGAACTCATGCAGTTGGATGAAAGATCCTAAAGGAAACATGACTTGGAAGAGGTAGTTGTCTGAAGAAAAGCTAGATGTGGATTAGAAGCTCACTTTCCGATGAAGAAAAGGATGACATGACTGACATGGTTTGTGAAGGAAAGTGATGGATGGTCGAAGCCCTACAAAGAAGTCTTGAAAGATGAATGCTCCATAATGATAAAGATGAAATTCATGACATCGAAAGGAGGAGCTCTTCAAGCAGTTGAAGGTCCCATGATCTCCCCCAAAGAACAAGTGAGTTGCTAAAAACAAGTCCCTAGTTAAGAGGGAGCTTGGACAAGTCCCTAAATAAGAGGGAGCTTGGACAAGTCCCTAAATAAGAGGGAGCTTGGGTACATTCCTTTATAGGAATGGGTATATCTTCCCTGGTTAAGAGGGAGAGATAGATACATCATTCTTGTCTTCATATTGTGAAGAAAGAATGGAGGATTGGGTAAGCATCTGGCATCTGATGCGCTTTGAAGATGTGGTAGGGCATCCAAGATAAGAGTAGTCGAAGAGGAGCGATATTCTTTGAGGACTAGGAATCCAAGATAAGAATAGTCCTGGAAGGACATATCCTATGAACACCCGAGTGGGGTATGTGCCTTGAGAGACAATGATGATGATGTCTGTCAATCATTAGTCTCGCTAGCATTGTGCTCTTATCTTGTGGAGAGATAGAGTCGTTAGCTAAGTTGCATTAACGCCGAAAAGTTTCGGAGTTTCTGAAACGGGAACGTTTAGAAATGCCACCTCCCAAAAATGGAAATGTTGGTTGAAACTTCAACCGAAACATCATATATATAATATATATATATATATATATATAAGTGAATAAAAACATTATCGTGTAAGAAAAAAGGGAATAAGACCCATAGATGACAATTTAGAAGGAAAAACAAGTCTATATTAACTCTCAAATGAATACATGATGGTCGAGTTTTGGCAGAGTTTCGACCAAGTTTTAGAGTTTCGGGTACGAGTATAGTTCGAAACACCGGGTTCCTAGGAGTTTCGTGTAACATAGGTTGTTAGTCAAGGCTTTGCTATGTGACAATGTTGGTTGATATGATGCTAAACAAATGGGTTACCGATCTGACTCTTCTTATGAGAATTCTTCAGATTGAGACTATCCAAGTACCTTGTATGGATTATGAATATCTCCCTAGTTAAGAGGGAGCGTTGAAATATGAAACTAGGTTCAGTCTTCATAATGATATATGTAATCATGATTTTATGTATATAATGTAAAGAGAAAAATAAATTATTAATGTTCTCAAGGTATAGGTTTCATGCTCAAGGGAAATTTATTTTTAGGTCCAACACCCATTGAGTGCTCCTAGTTTTGTCATAAAGTCTATTGATTCATTGAAGACCCATTTGGGCATGTTACATATTGTAAAGAAAATTTATTCGAGTCAAAATAGAGTCAAAAGAGCCTCCAAGACCTCGTCATGATGCAAGCAACAAGTTGGCCTAGAGACAGTTACAAGTCGGCCTACAATCATGGACACGAAGCCTATATAAAGGGGACTCTGACCTCACTTGGAGGTCATTCACTTCGCTCACACAAGTTTGATCAAAAGAGAAAGAAAGGTACAAAGTAGAGAAATACAAGAGGGAGAAAAGAAAGTCAAGTTTTTGGGATTGGTTCTAGGTTATCTTTCTCACACGTGCGAAGTAGATTAGGGCATCTTTTTGCAGCAACAAGTACCGAATTGTAGTCATCATCTAGGGTCGATTTTTGGGTCAAGGAATGTCTCCCTTGCAACGTTGAATTATCAAGGAAAAGAATTCAAGTCAAGCGAAGGAGAAAGGAAGCAAATTCACCCATCTTCTAGCCACACGTGTGAACTAGGGTCTTTGCAGAAGAATTTGTTGGCCAAGTCGAAGTTGCAAAAGAATCTGCTAGGCAGGTCCAAATTCCAAAAGAATTTGCTGGATAGGTCAAAGTTGCAGAAGAATCTACTAGGGATTGAAATTGCAGAAGTTGTTGAGGTCAAGGTTGTTGGAAAGCAGGAAAGATCTAACTTGGTCTTACAACGTTTCCATCAAGGATCATAGGTCTTGGAATTCATCAATTGAAGTTCTATAAGAAGAGAAGAATTCTTGTGGGTTTTCCTCCCAGTTGGAGAGGTTTTGGTCGTTGTTGATTGCCTATATATTGTGTCCTTTGTCTTATTGTTTTTTATGGTTTGGTAATTGTGCCTATATATTGTGTCCTCTTGTTCTACTTCACAATTGTAGAGTTTTTGTGTGTTGCATTTCTGTCCTAGTGAAAATTTGTCCCCACACTTCCAGCATTTTCCATCTTTCTCCCTTTCAAAGCTCGAATGTAGGTTACCTTCTTCTCGCAATTGAAGTGGTATATACTTGTTAGGCTTATTCAATGAATTTTTACTTGATTTTTCCTAATTGCTTGATTTTTCAAAACTGGTATATGATGACTTATTGAATTTTTTTTTTGTTCAATAAGCGTTGTTGAATGTTTGGCTTCTTCGATAGTTTGTGGTTTGTACAATTTCAATTTTGCACAAATATAGTCTTTAAGTCCACATCTATACATTTTAAGTAGGTGTGTATAGTAAATCATCCTTTTTGTGAAGCAAATACTTCCCATTTGTGGGTATATTCACTTACAAACCACTTTTGCTTGAGATGAACATATTTGTTGTAGACATCATCTTCTTCTTTGTCAAAGAATTCTTTTAGCAAAGCATCCACGAAATTATTCCAATGAAAATAACAGGCATCACATTTGCCAAACCACCATAGGAACCAATCATATGCTTTTGCTTCCAAATTGTTGGATATTGTCATGATTTTCTCACGTTCACCTAAAGGTGGGTTTGATTTGAAAATGGCTTCCATTTTATTAACCCAAACAATAGTGCCTTTATGGTCTTTACCATCACACTTGGGTAGCTCCTTTTTAATCCGCTGATAGTTCTTTTTTGGAAATTTAGTGTCATATTTGCTACCTAAAAACCATACCTCAGGTGGATTTGCAAGTTCATGCACATTTTTGTTTTCTAGGTTGGATTCTACTCTTTGAAAAGTTGTTCGCTATGGTTGTCAAGTCTTTTGGTGGTTTCGTCAATTTTGTTGTCTCCTTGTAGTATTTTCTCCATCATCAACATTAACTTCTCTTTCCCTTCATTAAATTTTGTTTGTGATTTTTCTAAGTTACCAAGATGGTATCGCACGCTATTGACTTCATCCTTATAGTCGTTAACTTCGACTTGTAACTCCTCGTTGCTCACCATCTTCTTCTTGTTTTTCATGTTTGATGTATATATTGAGCAAAGGCGATTTGATTGAGCATAATCGTATTGCAGTTTTTTTTTGTATTGATATTGAGCACGAGTGGAATCAGTCTGAAAATTGTGAAATGTGGTTTGCTTGTTAAATAGGGTGTCAAGGTGGTACAAGGCAGGAGAGGGAAGTTCCCTTCAGGTCGAAGCCTGAGAATGTTAAAATTTCTGTTTTCCCACCCCGGTTTTTCAGTTTCCCCTTATTTCTCCCATGTAGTTAAATGCCCTTTCCCATAACTATACATTCAACAATGCTGAAAATATAAATTTGCTGAAAACACAAATTCTGGAAAATTTACAGAATGTTGGAAATTGCAGAAATAAAAATCAGCAATAATAAACAGCCATTAAAACACTGATATTTTTGGTCAACATGACCCTGGAAAAACCCCTTACAACTCTTGGGGAAAACCAGTTTGAAAGCTCTTCTTTATTTCTGAAAAAAGTCTTTTTACAGCAAGAAAATTTCAGCAAAAATTACAGCAAAATAATTTTTCCAGCAAGCAAACTTATCTGTTTTCAGCCCAACAGACCACCTGGAAACTTTGCTGTACGCGAGGTACGGACCGTACGGATGTACGGATGTGCGGGCCGTATGGACTGTACGGGCTATACGGGCGGCCGTACGGACTGTACAGACAGACCTCGACTTTTGTGCCGAAAATCAGTTCCTCGATATTCGTGCCCAAAAATCAGTTTTTCTCAGTTTTCAACAAAAAAATCAGCTTTTTCTGCTTGTTCTTGCTGTTGTTCTGCTTGTCTTTCTGTTGTTCTGATTTTGCTGAAGAGCTGCCTGGTATGTGTGCCAAACTGCTGCCTCTTTCTCCTTCTTGTCCAGAAATCTCCCTTGCTCTCTTGCTCTCCTTCTCCCAATCTGCTCATGAAAGAATAAATGATCTTTTCCTCCTTTTCCTCCTTTAATATAACTCCAAGTGACTTTTGGGTGATCCAAGTGACTTTTGGGTGATCTCTAAATCCAATGACTGAAATAGATTTAGATCAATGGCTGAGATTAAATGCACATTTAAATCTCACTTTCTATTTTTTAATTCACCCACTTTAATAAAGACCCACTTAGTCATTTATTTCCAAAGTCACTTTTTTCCTTTCTAATTTTACATTGACTTTATTAAAGTCACTTTAAAATTAGACTTTAGTAACTTTATCACTTAAAGTCACTTTTAAATTAGATTTAACTTTATAAAAATTATAAAGTTACTTTAGGAGAAAAATTAAAATCTTTTGGACACTTTTCCCTAGGCCAAAGATCAAAGCCTAAGGGAACCACCTGTCCTCCGGTACCAAATTTCAACAGGCTAATCCATAAATTTCAAAGAAAACAAATTCAGATCAGCAAGCTTCTGGAGGTGCAGGGAATGTCACTTTACCTTCTGTTTCAACCAAAAAGCCTATGTTGATTTATGGTACCCTCGGATGTGCTCTAAGTCTCAAATTTTGCAGAGAGGCTTAAACGTGTGTATTCCACAATACCGAAAAATCGTTTTGGGAAATTCCACTCGAAGACAATTTTATTAAAATAATTATTTATTTTTAAAGGGACCCTAAGTCTAAACTTAGGAAATTAAAATAATTAATGGGTATTAATCTAAATTGTGGGTGTAACTCCTAGAAGAAGACAAAGATCAAGTCCAAATGATCTAAGCCATTGATAGAATCTAATCTGGGTCATTGGTTCTCAACTGGAAGATTATAAAGAGGGCATTGAGGGGCATTTGGAAACACACCAGAGGCAAATACTCAGTTACCCGAGTTAGTTCAATTTTCTCACTGGTCGAAGTTCGGCAAGAGAAAATCGAATCAGAGGGAAAGTTGCAAGTCAGAAGGAGAGAGAGGGTATTAGCATCAGTCTAAAGGTCAAGAGCAGAAGACGCAAAGCAAGAGGAGGACAGCGCAGAGGTAGTGTGACATTGAGATAGCACAGTTCTCATGCAGGGGCTGACACAGAGGGGGCAACAGGTCCTCTCCTAGATCAGAAACTCGTCAAGAAGTATCTGTAAAAATTCTCACAGGGAATCTCTTTTATTTTGTTGGTTGTATCTTGTACATGAGATTTTTGTTGAAGAATAATAAAGAAACCCTCATCTGTTGCATCGGTTTTCCCGCATTGGGTTTTTCTGGGGACATTTGTCCAAAAATAAATGTGTCGTTGTGTTGTATATTTTTCTTGCTTAGTTTCTTGTTTCGGCATATTAATTTTAAATAGTGAACGTTGCAGTTGTATTTACTATGATATTTACCGTAGAACACAGTAAATAACTTGTATAGTTTAACAAGTAGGAGAAGTAATATCAATTGTTGTAGTAGGGATTCCGGGTTTAGGAATTTTCACATGGTATCAGAGCAACAGGTGAAGCAAGAAGAACAGAGCCAAAAGACTCAACGCTAAAGGAAGAAAAGAATTTGAAATTCCTACAGAGGCAACAATTCGAATCCCCAAAGGGTTTGCGCAGTTCAGGCTGGGAGGCTAGATTTTCGAAGGAAATCTCTCTCTAAGTGAGTCGACAGAGAGGTAAGATTGCTAGATCGAGATTTGTTAGCGGCAGAGGGAGCAACACAGCAGAAGCTTCAGCGAAGAGATTTTTCTGGTGGGACATAGTTTCCTGCAAGCGATAGCATCAGAGATCGTTAGAAAAATAGCACAAAGATGGAAACTCGAGATGTCTCTGAATTATCATCGAGATTAGAAAAAAAAAAATCGCATGCTTAGCAAGATCAACGTCAGTAGATGTTTGGTACAATAATAGCGGGGTTTCAGCCCATATGACTGGAGTGCGAGAATATTTCTTGAGCTATTAAGAAGAACAAATGGACTTCTAGATTACTATGGGAAACAGAACAAAGTGTACTCTAGTAGGAAGAGGCACCATTGATCCAAGTGGATCTTGGTGGCCACCCGCCAAGTCCACTTGGACCCCCACCATTGTTTCTTTCAGCTTTTCAGTTTCCTTAATTGTAACACGGTTTAGTATTTTTAGCAGTTCTTCGAGTCCTGAACTTATGGCGCCGTTTTGAGGCCCTAAACGACATTTTCTAGGAAAACTAGGAGCAACATGGGTCCATGGACTGATGTTGCTCTTCCCAAAGTTGTAGTTCTCGGATAGATCTTTCTAATGAGATATTGTGCGCATCAAACGGAGATTGTATGCCAAAGTTACGACCCCGGGAAGTTGATGTACCAATTTACCCAAACGAAGCCCACAATTTGGCATTTCATCTTCTAGGGTTAGGTTTTTGGATGTTTAGGTTTTCCATTGTTTCTCAACAATAAATAGGCCTTCGAGCCTCATTGTAACACAGTTCAGGGCATGTAGCCGCCACATCTCTTCTCAGAGATAAGCTACCATCGCCCTAGCTAGTTTATTTCCATTTCTGTTTGTAAGCATATTTCAGTAGTTTACAGTAATGAAATGAAATATTATTTCTGTTGCATCTCTAGATGTATGGTTATATATGTAATTTGTTGCATTCCTATTTAAATCCGGATCAGTGGTATCAGAGAGGTATGCTCTTTCTTTGTCTTTTTTTGCATGTCCCCAACGAAGTCATAAAGAGTTAGGGCTTGAACTGGTCAAACCTTTGCAAGACCAGCCTCACAATTCCCGACGGCCTCCCATGGCGGATGAAAAGAAAGACGAGGGGGCAAGAGATCCTATCAAATCTTGCCGGAAGAGGCCCTCCAGTGACAAAGGAACGTGATCATGGACAACTTTGCCCAGATCCTTCAGCGGCTACCCATGGGCAACACATCTACTTCCAGCAGCTACTCTGGAAGCGCCACACCCTTTAAGGTACAAGTTAACTTTGGCATTCCCATATTTGAGGGTCAGATAGATGCAAACGTTGTAGATAAATGGTTAAATCTGCTAAATCTGCTAGAAGGGTATTTTTCTGTTCATGATTTTTTCGGCCGGTAAAAGAACACTTTCGCTCTTCTCAAAGCCACCCCCCACATCAAGGATTGGTGGGAAACCTACTGCGAGCAAAAGGATGAAAGTATGGCCTCATTGTTTTCAGCCACACCCACTTGGAATTCATTCTGGATTTGCCTTCAAGGGGCAGTACTACCCTGTCGGAAGCTATGAGGATCAATACATAAAGTGGACCAGGCTGCGGCAAGGAAGGGACCAAGACGTGCCGGAGTTTATCAATATTTTCCATACCCTTCGCATGAAGTTGGGTATCAAGGATTCAAAGCAGCATTTGGTACTCAAATACCGCGGCTGCCTGCACAAGTACATCCAGGAAAAAATAAAATTCCTGAACATCTCCTTGCTCGGCACGGCATACCGATATGCCGTCAAAATCGAGCAAAAGCTTAAACAGAAGAAGCGAGACTTTGGATCTGAAAATCTAAAGCAAGGGAAAGGTGCCCCCAAACCGCAGAACAAAGGACAAAGCCAAGGCGCGACGGCCCAAGACAACCCGCCAAAGCTGCAAGCAAAGAACAGCGCCACGAAGCCGAAAAAGGACAAGGGAAAGTGGTGTGAGCTCCATAAAAGCTCCACTCACAACACAAGTGAGTGTCGGGCCAAGCAGTCACTGGTGGTCGAGCTAAAGGTTTTAGAATTAGATGCATGTTCCGACTCTCAGTCAGAACCCGACAAGGGGAATGACAAAGGGAAGCAGATTATCGATGCAGAGCCCAACACCACCGTTTCCACCACGAAGATCCAGAAGGAGGAACCTGGAGATCTAGAGGAGTGTCTCTTCCACTCCCAGATGTGGGTAAAGGGCTCCCCAATATAGTTCATTGTCAACAACAGGAGCCAAAAGAACCTCATTTTGGTAGAGGTCGTGAAGTGGCTAGGCTTACCGACCACAGCGCATCCATAACCGTACACCATCGAGTGGCTTCACCAAGGACAGGATCTTCGCGTGAGCCAGCAGTGTCGCCTTCCATACAACATCAAGCCCTTCACGGATGAGGTATTGGTGATGTTGTTCCGCTTGATGTTTGTGATGTATTATTAGGACAACCATACCTATGGAAGCGACAAGCTGTGTATGAATTAAGGCCCCGTGCTATTATTGTTACTTTGGGAAATAAGTTGTACAGGATACCAAAGGTAGAACCACCTACCGCCATCTCTTTGGTTACTGCAAAACAATGCAGTAAGCTCATTTCCTAAACCGGGAAATTTGTTTTCCTGATGATACGCCCTTAAGGAAACAAGAAGACGGTGGCCACGACCTCCAGACAAGGACCCTCCGCACGACAACTACAGATGGACAAGGTCGTAGAGGAGTATGAGGACATCTTCACCTCCCCCGCAGGAGTTCCTCTGCACTGTCAGGTCAAGCACTCAATCGATCTAACCCCAGGTGCGTCGCTACCCAATGGACCAATCTATCGGCGCTCCATCCTGGAGAACGATGAAATCAAGAGGCAAATTCAGAAGCTACTGCACATCCGTCCGAGTTCATCTCCCTGTGGAAGCCCAATCGTGTTTGTTGAAGTTTCTAAGCTTACTTAGTTTAGAAACCCTTCATGCACTTTTTCTGATTTATTCCTACCTACTTGTTATTTTTCTTTAACAAGTTATTTACAAAGTAAACACTGAAAATAAACACCATTGCATGCTCAACATAATACAAATCAACAACTAAAAGAAACAAGAATAAACACACCACATGACACCATTATTTTTGGACCAATGTCCCTGGAAAAACCCAATGCGGGAAAACCAGTGCAACTATCTGAGTGTTTTCTTATTAAGCAATATCAAAGTACAATCTGGGTGCTGTAATTGACCTACCCAACAGAGAATTTCCTTAGCAGCTCCATCTCACAATTTGAGAGAAATCTCCTAGCTGAAGCCCAAGAAACCCTTTCGGCAGCTCCTCAACACAAAACTGTTCCTGCAACCCCAGCATATGCCCAATCTGGACTGCATCAGCCCCTCCCTGTCTCATGCTAGCCTTGCGTCAGCCTTTATTGGCCTGTGTCAGCCCCAGGAGGCCCTGCGTCAACTCTGGGAGCCTCTGCGTCAGCGACGCTAGCCCCTCTGGTGCTCTGCGCAGCACTTGGCTGCCTCTACATGAGCCCTTACAGGCTCTACGTCACCCTCCTTGGCTGCTGCACTGCTCTCCCGGCACAATATCTGCCTTCTCTATTCCTCCATACTCAATGCCCCTCAGTTGCTCTCTCTATCACTGATTCTATCTCTCTTAGCAAACCCCGCTCTAGAGAATAGAATGACTGATCATCTGGTGTGATATCCAAGTGACCCTCAAGCCTCCTCTTATACCTTTCCTGTTGACGATTCAACGGCTAAGATTAGATCTTGCTTGATCCATGTCTTTTGGACCACTCTAACAGATATTCATATTAATACTCATTAATATTTTATTTTCCCTAAGTTTAAACTTAGGGACTTAGGGACTCCATTAAAAATATTAATTATTTTACTCATTAATATTTTATTTTCCCAAAGTTTAAACTTAAGGACTCCATTAAAAATATTAATTATTTTAATATCTGTTGATCTATTTAGAATCTGCCCAAACCCTTTCTGGGTATTGGAGATCTCATGTGCCCCAACCACTCCACCAAATTTCGTGGCTAGAGCACATCCGATGTTACCCCAAATCAACACTCCCTCTTAGCGAGAACTGTGCTCTAGCAATACTCCTCACTGAGTATTACATTGATCATCCGGCATCGGTACCTATGCTAATGCTAGGCCTCCCTGCCCAACATCCTCTGCACTGTTGCCCATGGTTCTGCCACTACCACTGCTGCATCTGTGCTATAGCTCCCTCTGCATCCGTGTTGCTGCTAGTCCTTTCTCCCAGCACTACATCCGCACTGCACCTCCTCTCATCAAGCTACATCATGCTACCCAATGCTGCACTACAACTCAGTTACTGAGAAGTAAGTAACTGATCTCCCAACTGACCTCCCTATTGGGCTAGAAACACCCACTAATGTTGAAGCTCCCTCTCTCTGACCTCTACGTTACTGCAACAACTCCCTGCATCTCACACCGTTGCACACCTCGTTGTGCCTTCCTGCACTGGTGCAACACTCATGTGCCTCTCGCACTGTTGCAGCCTGCTAGGTTTGCGTTGTCTTGGGACTCTTACACTGTAGCTCTCTCTGTCGCTCCATCCGCATCCGTCTCTACCCACTCAACCAGTCCTGCTACGCCTCGTCGGGGCTCCCGTAGCAAGGTCTAATCTAAGAGGTTGGGTACCTCAAGGATCCTGCCCCTCATCGCCTGTAGTCCACCTGACTACAGCTCGATGTCTCCCCACTTCTTCTCAAGTGGCGCATATGCACTCATGGCATAGTAATCGTCAGTCAAAACTTCCTTCTCTGCCCTTGTTGGCGCTGCCTTAGTCTCGGAAGACTCTCCCTTACTCTTCTTCCTTAGGTACTAGGTCGCATAATGACCCATCTCCCCACAGTGGTAGCACTTGATATTGGAGAGATCTTTCTTCTTCCTCTTCTCCTGCTTTCCCTCATATGCTAGGGCCACATCCTCCTCCTCTTGCTTGACCTTGATCCCTTTGCTGCTGCTACCTGTCTTTGACTGTCGTCTGACTTATTCCTGGCGAAGAGCTACCCACATCTCGTCCCAAGATAGGAGAGTCCCTCTACCCAGGATGCTCTGGACAAACACTTCCCACTCTTCTGAGACAGCATTCAGGGTTGTCCTCACCATAAGCTCCTGATCTGGTGTCGCTCCTATAGCAATCAACTGATCTTAGATCTCATTCAGTCCTCCGAGGAATGAGTCAATCATTTGACCCTTCTTCATCTGATACGACCTCATCTGGTTCTCGAGCAACGTTCTTCTCTACACAGAAGTATGCTAGTACAGGTTCTTGAGAGCCTCCCACATCTCAACTATCGTTTCCTTCTTAGCTATATGTGGTACCACATGATCCTTGACCCCATCAAGGATAATGCACTTGGCTCTCGCCATCGCCTCTTCGTACTTGTCATTATCATTTGGGTCGACTGGGATAGCTATTGTCTTCAAGGCGAAGTTCTTGACACGATTCCTATCAAGCACTGATAAGATTTTGGCCTTCCAGACTGCGAAGTTCGATGCTCCGTCCAGTCTATCTTGGTCTCTTAGCCATGATGCTCCTCTACTTCCCTCCTGGAAGTTCTCTGTTCGACTCCTCTGAGTCTCTACTTCCCATCTGGAAGTTCTCTTCTGGACTCCCTCTAAGTCCTGATTTCCCTCCTGGAAATCCTCCTACTGCTTGTCGAGATGCCCCCTACTCTGATCGTCTTGTGCAACTACACTGTTGATCCAGGTTCTTAGGCTAGAAACCCTCGCTAACAACTCCTTTGGCCCTGCTCTGTCAGGTACTGTTCTGACTACAATACCTCACCAGCTCCACTCTGCAATATTTTTGCAACCTTCTAGACTCCAGCAACTGCCTCTTTGTGAATTGTGTCAGCCCCTCTCTGCCTCACGCTGGTTCTGCGTCACCCCAGATGGGTCTGAAAATAAACACCAATGCATTCTCAACATACTACAAATCAACAACTAAAAGAAATAAGAACAAACACACCACATGACACCATTATTTTTGGACCAATGTCCCCAGAAAAACCCAATGCCAAAAAACTGATGCAGCGATCTAAGGGTTTTCTTATTAAGCAATATCAGAGTACAATCTGGGTGTCGTAACTGGCCTACCTAATAGAGAATTTCCTTACCAGCTATACCGCACAGTTTGAGAGAAATCTCTTGACTGAAGCCCCGAAAAACCCTTCCGGCAGCTCCTCAGCACAAAACTGCTCCTGCAACCCCAACGTCTGCCCAATCTGGACTGTGTCAACCCCTCTCTATCTCACACTGGCCCTGTGTCAGCGTTTCTTGGCCTGCGTCAGCTCTAGGAGCCTCTACATTAGCTATGCTAGCCCCTCTGGTGCTCTGCGCAGCACTTGGTTGCCTCTACGTGGCCCTGCGTGAGCCCTTGCAAGCTCTGCATCACCCTCCTTGGTTGTTGCGCTACTCTCCCAACACAATCTCTGCCTTCTCTGTTCCTTTGTACTTAATGCCCTTATGTTTCTCTCTCGATCACTGATTCTATCTCTCTTAGCAAACCCCGCTCTAGAGAATAGAATGACTAATCATCTGATGTGATCTCCAAGTGACCTTAAAGCCTCCTCTTATACTTTTCCTGTTGACTATTCAATGGCCGAGATTAAGTCCCTAATCAACGACTAAGATTAGATCTGGCTTGATCCATGTCTTTTCGACCACTTTAACACAGATTCATATTAATACTCATTAATATTTTATTTTCCCTAAGTTTAAACTTAGGGACTCCATTAAAAATACTAATTATTTTAATATCTCCTTATCTGTTTAGAATCTGCCCAAACCCTTTCTGGGTATTGGAGATCTCATGTGCCCCAACCTCTCCACCAAATTTCGTGGCTAGAGCACATCCAATGCTACCCCAAATCAACAGTGTTGGTACAAAAGAAGGATGGGACTTGGAGACTCTCTATTGACTATCGGGCGCTGAACAATATCATTGTCTGTAATAGGTACCCGATCCCACAGATTATTGACCTCCTGAACCAACTGATGGGGGCAAAATATTTCAGCAAGATCGATTTGAAGTCAGGATGTCACCAAGTATCAATCGAACCCTCCGATGTGTGGAAGACTACCTTCAAAGCCAAGGAGGCTTTTCGAATAGTTGGTTATGCCTTTCAGATTGACGAATGCTCCTGCAACCTTCATGAAGCTAATGGATGACATCTTGCAGCCATTCACCAACTCATTTGTAGTGGTATACTTGGATGACATCTTGATCTTCAGCCAAAGTTGGGAAGAGCACCTCCACCAGATCCGACAGGTTCTCCAAACACTACGGCAATACAAGTTAAGTGCCAGATTGGAGAACTGCACTTTTGGCATGACCCAATTTCAGTATCTGGGATACAATATTGATGAACGGGGATGCATGTGGATCCAGCCAAGATCCAAGTCATCCGGGATTGGCCATCTCCAACCACTCTAACAGAGCTCCGCAGCTTTCTAGGTCTTGCCAACTTCTACCGCAGGTTCGTGTTGGGATTTTCTCATATCACTTGGCCCTTGAGTCAAGTCACCAAGGAAGGAGCGAAAGCAAAATTCTTTTGGTCTAAATATCAACAGAAGGCATTCACAGAGTTGAAAGATCACCTCTGCTCAGCACCAGTGCTCGCATTAACAGACTTGCAACAACCATTTGAGGTTGAGACAGATGCCTTTGACTATGCTATTGGGGCAGTCCTTACTCAACACGGGTATCCAGTGGCATATCACAGTGAGACACTTTCAGGCACAGTCCGGAAGTATCCCACTTATGACAAAGAGATGTATTCCATTGTGCAGGTCTGCCGACAATGGAAGCATTACATTTTGGGGAAGGAAACGGTCATCCACACAGACCACCGACCCCTGCAGTTCATACAGACCCAAGGGAAATTGCAGAATGATCGCCATCAGAAGTGGTCCACATACCTGCAACAGTTCCACTTGAATATCAAGTATAAAAAAGGCAGCACCAATAATGTTGCAGATTGCCTCAGTCGACCTCCAATCATGGCGTTAACCACTGTGCTCAACTCTTGTGGGCACGAGACTTTTGATTGGCCACTTCTCTACAAAAGCGACCCAAAATTCGGCCACACATACCAAACACTCTTGGAGGGTCAGCATGTTCTAGATTTTTACCTCCAGGATGCCCTGTTATGCCACCTAGGTCCTTTGTGTTCCTTCAAGCAAGCGTGCCAAGATGATTTGGGAAGCACACTACAGTCAGGTGTTGGGCATTTCAGGGTTGAGAAAACGGTGGCAATACTGCAGAAGTATTTCTATTGGCTGAATCTTCAACAGGATGTCAAGAAGTACATCAGATCATACACTGCCTGCGCCATTGCCAAACCGACCATCAATAAGCAAGGCCTCTATACCCCGCTGCCTACCCCTAGTCGGCCTTGGGAATCCATCTCCATGGATTACATGTCGGGCCTTCCTTCTACTAAGCATGGAAACGACTGTGTTTTTGTGGTCGTCGACAAGTTCTCGAAGATGGCCATTATGGTGACCTGCAAGAGGAATATCACAGCAGAATCCACTGCTAAACTCTTCTTTGAACGAGTGTGAGTACACTTTGGGATCCCACAGTCTATCAT
Source organism: Pinus taeda (assembly GCA_000404065.3). Lineage (NCBI taxonomy): Eukaryota > Viridiplantae > Streptophyta > Pinopsida > Pinales > Pinaceae > Pinus > Pinus taeda. The sequence continues at coordinate 60,280 of APFE031149124.1, forward strand.
CTCAAATCGAGACAACAGGTTCCTCAGTACATTTTGGTCTAGTCTCTGGTCGATGCCGGACACCAAACTCACTAAGTCCACAGTCTTCTATCCTCAAACTGATGGCCAAACAGAGGTTGTCAACGGGATGATCGTACACATTCTACGCGTGTACAACTCAAAGCATCCACGGACATGGGATGAGAGCCTCCCCTATGTTCAGCACAGCAACAACCGAGCTCTCCACATCTCGACTGGCCACAACCCTTTTTAGGTAGGCTTGGATTCTAGCCACTATATCCCATTGACGTGGCCATGCCATTTGCAGCTACTCACACAGATTCGGCTCATGTCCAGTCCGAAACAGATAAGGCGAATAGCTTCATTGAGCACATCCAACATATTCGCTAGCAGGTCCACAACATTCTAGAGAAATCAAATGCCAAAGTACAAGCAGCGACATGATCAACACCGGATGCCACACAAGTTTCAAGTGAGCGACAAAGTCTAGTTGCATTTGCAAAAGGAACGCCTTACTGGAGCCTATCGGAAACTCAGACCACTTCGATATGGTCCTTACACCATTACCAAGGCTGTGGGAGACAATGCATTTGAGCTCAGCATTTCCCCATTCCTTGGTCTGCACCAAGTGTTCAATGTGGACTGCCTTCAGCCATACTTTCCACCATTACTAGACACATCCGACATTTCAGAACAGCTCACACCCACAGTGTTAAATCCAAATTGCATGGAACAAGCTGCACCTGATCGGATCATGGATACACAGATCAAGCACACTCGCCAGCAGAATATCCAACTGTATCAAGTTGTCAAAGCAGGCCAACTCCTTTACCAGGGCAAGTGGCTCACCAGAGACCAAGTTCAGCAGAAGTTTACTCATCTCATGGAGGAACTCAATGCAATGGGGACCATTGCTTCCTAAGGAGGGAGGAATGATCCAAGTGGATCTTGGTGGCCACCCACCAAATCCACTTGGACCCCCACCATTGTTTCTTTCAGCTTTTCAATTTCCTTAATTGTAGCACAATTTACTATTTTTTAGCAGTTTTTCGGGTCCTGAACTTCCAATGCCGTTTTGAGGCCCCAAACGACGTTTTTTGGCAAAACTGGACTAATGTTGCTCTTCTCAAAGTTGTAGTTCTCGAATAGATCTTTCTAACGAGATATTGTGCGCGTCAAACGAAGATCATAGGCCAAACTTACGACCCCGGGAAGTTAATGTACCAATTTACCCAAACAAGGCCCACAGTTTGGTGTTTCATCTTCTAGGGTTAGGTTTTTAGATGTTTAGGATTCCATTGTTTCTCAACAATAAATAGGCCTTCAAGCCTCATTGTAACACAGTTCAGAGGCATGTAGCCGCCACATCTCTTCTAAGAGATAAGCTATCATTGCCCTAGCTAGTTTATTTCCATTTGTTTGTAAGCATATTTCAGTATTTTACAGTAATAAAATGAAGTATTATTTCTGTTGCATCTCTATATGTATGATTATATCTGTAATTTGTTGGTTATATCTGTAATTTGTTGCGTTCCTGTTTAAATCCAGATCAACCATAGCATTTCAGATGGAAGCATGAACCAGCATCCGAGCCACCAATGTTTTGCATGTGCCTGGGTTAGGAATAAATCTGATTTTAGTGTCCCAGTTACAGGACAGGGGATATATTGTATACTTCATTGGAAAGAAAGTATATGTCAAACATCCAAGATGGAAGAAGCAGAAACAAATTGGAACTCGAAGCAACAAACTATATAGGTTGCAGCTCGAGTCTCCAATGGCACTGATAGGCAGCAGTCATAATGGTGAAAAGGAATTGAATGAATTATCGCACAGGCGAATGGGACACTCACAATGGAGCACTGAGGATGCTCAAAGAGACTGTTACAGGAGTTCCAATCCTTAGTACTGAGCATGATGATTTATGCAGACAATGCGTACTAGGGAAGTACGCTAAAGCATCTTTCTCCAGAATCAACAATAGAGCAGAATGTGTATTGGGATTGATACACTCGAATATCTATGGTCTAATGTCCACAAGGGCTCTTAGTGGGGGCGAATACTTCGTCACCTTTATTGATGATCACTCTAGATAAACCTGGATCTATTTCTTAAAGACCAAGGATAAGGCCTTTGATCGATTCAGAGAGTTTGAGGCTCTCGTTGAAAACATGACAGGGAAAAAGATAAAGGTATTGCATTCAGATAATGGTGGAGAATATACGAACAAAGACTTCACAGATTTCTGCACAAAGGAGGGCAACAAAAGAGAATGGACAACTCCATATAATTTGGAGCAGAATGGAATAGCAGAGCAAAAAAATAGAACTATTGTTGGGGCAGCAAAAGCTATGTTGTATGATCAGGACTTACCTAGATTCTTATGGGCAGAGGCTTACAACACAGCGGTATATATCCAAAATAGAACTCCTAGCAGAGCGTTGGGGAAGAGAATGTCCGAAGTTGTCTTCACTGGGAAGAAGCCAGAAGTAAGTCATCTCCGTATATTTGGAAGTGAGGCATATTGTCACATTCTAGACAAAAAGTGCAGGAAACTAGATCAAACCGTAGAAAATGGGTACCTCGTAGGATATAGCGAGACCTCAAAGGCATATATAGTCTACATTCCTAGCAGCAGGAAGATTGTAGTGAGACGAAATGCGAAGTTCATGGAGGATAGAGCTTTCAGGAAATCTCAAGAGATGCCAACAGAAGGTCAGTCAGTAGATGTTCCATTAGTCCAGCAACAGTAGGGGTAGCAAGGGGAACAGGCAGGAGGACAGACACCTAGATCGAGTACAGTGACCAGTACCAGCGTTTCCTCAGAAGAAGGAAATCTAGATAGTTCTTAGCAGATGGAACGACAGGACCAGGAGGAGGAGTTGATTGAGCCTCCCACCACTAGTGGTAGAACCTGCAAGGAAGTACTACAAACGCTGAGGGACGCAAAGGAGTTTATTAGAGCTCTTAGAACCGAGAAGAGGCAACATAGACAATCTGATAGATACCAGGCCTTGGTAGCACAAGTTGAAGGACCATTTAGCTTTCAGGAAGTCGTCCAACACCAAGTGTGGGTGGATGCCATGGTAGAAGAGTATAGTTCTATCATGACGAACGACGTCTGGGAAGTAGTAACTAGACCAGAGCATAGATAAGTTGTAGGATCAAGGTGGATCTACAAGATCATGTATGTTGCAGATGGCAATATAGAGAAGTACAAGGCTAGCTTCATGGAAAAAGGGTATGCAAAGAAAGAAGGAATAGACTATGAAGAGACCTTCGCCCCAATAGCCCGGTATACCTCTATCAAATCCGTTATATCCCTAGCAACTCAAATGGGATGGGAGATTCACCAAATGGATGTCAAGACAACATTTCTGAATGGGGTGATAGAAGAAGAGGTATATATAAAATAGCCTGAAGACTTCGAAACGCATGAAAAGAGAACTCATGTGTGCAGATTAAAGAAAGCCCTATATGGACTCAAGTAGGCACCCAAAGCATGGTATGGTCGGATTGATAATTACTTGCATCAGTGGGGATTCGTCAAGAGTGATGTTGATCCCAATATCTACTATTTAATGGTAGAGAATGAGCCACTTATTCTGGTACTATATGTGGATGACTTGTTTTTTACAGGGTCATTAAGCTCATACAAGACTGCAAGAAGAATATCTTAAAGCAGAATTCAACATGAAGGGTATCAGGTTGATGCATTATTTTCTAGGGTTGGAAGTTTGGCAAAAAAATGGGGAGATCTTCATTAGGCAAGGAAGATATGCTACAGAAATTCTGAAGAGATTCAGAATGCAAGATTGTCGGCCCATGGCTACTCCCATGATCACCAACTGGAAGAAAATAGATGCATCATGAGACAAGGAGGTGGACCCCACCTTGTACAAACATCTCATTAGGTCGCTCATGTATCTGGTCAACACTAGGCCAGACATTTGTTACGTTGTCAACACCCTTAGTCAGTTCATGGTGGAACTGAAAAGGGTGCATTAGGCAGCAACTAGGCACATTTTGAGGTATGTGCGTGGAACAGTCAGATATGGGTTGAAATACTCTCGAGGGGATGATGTTAGATTGAATGGATTCATATATGCAGATTGGGAAGGTAGTTCAATAGACCGGAAAAGTACCTTTGGGTACTACTTCAGTGTTGGATCGGGAATGATCTCTAGGTGCAACAGGAAGTAGAATTCGTAGCTCTGAGCTCAGCAGAAGCAGAATATATGGTAGCCAGCACAACTATGTGCGAAGCTATATGACTTAGAAAACAACTTGTGAGTTTATTCAGAAAAAGGGTGGAAGCGACCAAGATTTACTACTATAATCAGAGTTGTATCAAACTCTCTCAAAATCCAGTATTTCATGATCGGTCAAAACACATTGATATCAAATGTCAGTTTATCAAAGAGACTGTGTTCAGCATGGCGCAGTACAACTGCAGTATGTTCCCACAGGAGATCAAGTAGCAAACACACTCACAAAGGCTCTAGCAAGAGCTAAGTTCTTTCAGTTTAGATGGGTATGGTAGAGAATCTGTTTTTGTAAATAGGTAATTTCTCAGTTACAGAGGCAGGGAATGAGAGAGAGTTGCAGTATAGATGCAGTGTTTGTGTAGTAGTTGGTGGGCAGTGATGTCAGAGATCAACAGCGTAGAGGAAGATGTTACAGAACAAGGTGATGCTTCAGCAGGTCGCATTGCTAGAGCACATTCCTCACTAAGAGGGAGTGTTGATCTTTGGTAGCACCGGATGTGCTCTAAGTCTCAAATTTTGCAAGGAGGCTTAGACATATGTATTCCACAATACCCAAAAATCATTTTGGGAAATTCCACCCGGAGACAGTTTTATTAAAATAATTAATTAATTTTAATGGGACCCAAGTCTAAACTTAGGAAATTAAAATAGTTAAAGGGTATTAATCTAAATTGTGAGTGTAACTTCTAGAAGAAGATGAAGATCGAGTCCAAATGATCTGAGCCATTGATTAGAATCTAATCTGGGTCGTTGGTTCTCAACTGAAAGATTATAAGAAGGACATGAAGGGGTATTTGGAAACACACCAGAGGCAGATACTCAGTTACCTAAGTAAGTTCGATTTTCTCACTGGTCGAAGTTCGGCAAGGGAAAATCAAATCAAAGGGAGAGTTGCAGGTGAGAAGGAGAGAGAGAGAGAGGGTATCAGCATCAGTCTGAAGGTCAGGAGGAGAAGACGCAAAGGCTGTGACACAAAGGACAACACAGAGGCAGTGTGACATCCCAACGTAGTTCTCACACAGGGGGTGACGCAGTGAGACCTAGAGGAGGCAGCAAGTCCTCTCTTGGATCAAAAACTCGTCAAGAAGTGTCTGTAAAAATTCTCACAGAGAATCCTCTTCTATTCCGTTGGTTGTATCTTGTACATGAGATTTTTGCTAAAGAATAATAAAGAAACCCTCATCTGCTGCACCGGTTTTCCCACATTGGGTTTTTCCGGGGACATTTGTCCAAAAATAATTGTGTCATTGTGTTATCTTTTTCTTGTTCAGTTTCTTGTTTCAGCATATTAATTTTAAATAGTGAATGTTGCAGTTGTATTTACTTTGAAATTTACCATAGAACACAGTAAATAACTTGTATAGTTTAACAAGTAGGAGAAGTAATATCAGTTGCTACAATAGGGATTTCGGGTTTAGGAATTTTCACAACCTAGACATGACAACATTGCACAAGAGCAAGTTGGAGCTCCTAAGACTTCATTTTGAGTAAGTCAGCATCCCAAGAAATTTATGAATTATGTTGCACTCTTGTGTTCCATAATTGATGCAAAGCCTTGTAGTTTTGAGGAAGCAAGTGCATGGAGGGGTACAATGCCATCATGAAGAATGATGTGTAGGAGATTTTTCCTAACTCCAAGGGGAAGTTAATAATTGACTCCAGGTGGCTACACAAGGTAAAGCATCCAACAAACGGCAGAAAAGGAAATTCAAAGCTCAATTTGTGGCTAGAGGGTACTCCCAGAGAGAGGAAGTTAACTATGAGGAGACTTTTGCTCCTATCGCCAAATATATCTCCATCAAATTCATTATGTCTTTAGCATCAGCCCTTGGTTGGAAGTTGTATCAGATGGACTTAAAGACAACATTTCTTAATGGTCTAGTTAAGGAGGACTATACCCAAAATAGCCAAGATGCTTTGAGATACAAAGGCATAAAAACCATGTTTGTAGGTTGAAGAAGGCCCTTCATGGGTTGAAGCAAGCACCACACGCATCATACTCCAACATCAATGAGTATCTTTCAAGTTTGGGTTTCACTAAAATAGATCAATATTCCAATTTTACTATTTGATTGATGATTATAATTTGCTTGTTTTAATCCTATATGTAGATGATCTTATATTTATAAAAAGTTCTAAGAAACTCATAACACGGTGCAAGGAAAAGTTCGTAAGAGAATTTAATATGTAGGATATCAACTTAATGCTCAACGTTTTGGATCTACAGATGTGGTAGAGTCCAAGTGAGATCTCCATTGCACAGTGTAAGTATACGATTAAGATTATGAAGACATTTCACTGTTGATGTTTGTAGCATCGAACATGTACTTCTACACATCTCTAAGTCTCCAGACATGCAGAAGTCGCCTAATTGACCTTTAATGTTAGCAATTACTATAATTATTGATATGTGTACACAAAATTGATATGTTCCCTCATGTGTTTGGTAAAAACCAAACTTGACATTTGCTTTGCAATCAACACTTTTAGCAATATATGGTAGAGCCCGAGCAGGTTTCTTGGGTTGCCACAAAACATGTGCTTCAGTACTTGAAGAGCACAATTCATTTTGGTCTAAGGTATGTTGGTGATGGAGAGTTTATATTGCATGGGTTCATAGATTCTAACTGCATAGGTAGTGCTAGTGATAGGGGGAGCATTAAAATGTTGCTTCAATTTGGGTTCAGGTATGGCTTCATGGTTCAACAAGAAGCAAGCTTCAATGACACTTCATTCAACAAAGGCAAAGTTGGCAACCAGCTCTACCAGTTGGAAAGCCATATGGTTTTGCAAGTTATTGGCAAAGTTGACATATTTGATTTTGGATAATAGCGTGATTTACTATGACAACCAGAGTTGTATTAAATTCTCTAAGAACCTAGGATAATGATCGATCCAAACATATTGAGATCATGTACCACTTCATCAAAGAAAAGGTCCAAAATGGAGTTGTGGTTCTTCAATACACTCATGTAGATCAACAGGCTGCAGATATCTCAACCAAGCCCTTGGCAAAAAAGGAAGTTTAAGACATTTAGAGAGATGGTTGGCATGCCAAAGAACACTTTTCTCACTAAGAGAGCGTGTTAGTTTTACATAAATGTAACTTGAACATTGTCCGAGCTACAACACCTTTCTTTTTCTAGCATAGTACCTTAATACATGTTCTTCTTCCGATGTTACTTGTAGCAATTATGATAGCACATGGGGACAATTATGAATCAAAAAGCCACGAGGGGCATAGGGGCATTTATGGAGGGGAGAATTCTAGTTTTATATGCTTTTCAATATTCAGCATTTCAGTTCTAATTCTGTTTTCAACTTTATTTAGAAGTTGCATGCACAACTAGAGGGCGCAGTTCCCTAATTAGTAGAGGCACTCGCGCATGTGGATTTTGAGCTTAGTGAATCACATAGATACCTCAAATGATGGATGCATGCATGCCTCAGTCTAGCTCCAAGTAGAGGTGCACCTTAATTGGCTTGGTTATCCATGCAAGGAAGGTGCACTAGAGTTTGGAGTTAATAATGCCAGTAGAGGCATTGTTGTGCATACATACAGATTCATTGTACCTATTCTTCCATAAAATGCAGAAAGGCACACTTCTTTACCATTCAAGAGTTTGCATTTTGAGCCATAGCATTTATCTTTTTGTTTTCAGATTCAATAGAAAATCAGCAATGCTGTTTTCAGCGTTCAGATTTGCATGTTTGTTATTTTAATGGTCAGGACTCAGAAGTGTGTTTGTAGGTTAAACTTTAAAGCACTCTATAGCAGAAACTTCGATTGGCATTTGCAGTTTTGGCAGAAATTTCAATTGGTATTTGCAGTTTTAGCAGAAATTTTGATTGATGTTTGCAGTTTTAACGATCTATAGTTTTAGGTTAGATTCTAGAGTTCACAATCTGCTCACCATGGCCTGAATTTCAACAGTGTGATGACATATAGATAGACATTCAATTCCACTCATCAACCTTCTAATTCCATAAAACTATCCATGACAATCGATGCACAAATAAACAACTGATTCCACTAGTTGACATTCTATTTCTATAAAACTATCCACCACAAACATGATGTTGCAACTCCATACATGCAAGATACAAAACAAAATCCTAGATGATTACAACCATGGAGCAACTGAGTGTTTGTAGTTAAAAGGTATAGAAAGACACTAAGCATGTTCTTGGCTTCTACTTCTACTAGCAACACCAATATGGCATTGGATATCTCAACCGTTGATGGTCTGTCCCCAAAGATTTGCCTACCTATGGCCATGTACATGGCTTTGCAGTTTAGCATTATTGACAACAGCTTGGAATGAACAATAAATATTTTCGTGTGTTTGATGGTGTTTTCCTAATTCACATGAAGCCTGTTCATTCGCTATACTAAACTCTATGTCTATAACGTATCATCACTTATAGTAACTAAACAATAATAGTGATTCATTTATTGTCTTTTGCTACGCTACAATTTCAACCATCGTGTGAATTAAAAGAGAGAGAAAAGAACAAGTTCAATGCCCATTTCATTCTAAACCTTTAAACTTAATAGCCATTATCATTTAAAGTTGATAAACTTCATAAAAAATGATGACAAAACACATCAATCATTGCAACCCAATCTTGCCAAAGTGAAAGAGAAGCAGGGTAAATACTATTTTGTTAAGCCATCTCATTTAAACTCTAAAAGCATTACAGTTTACCCAAATACGTCCCAATGTCACACATCAGAGACATCACGAGCAAAACGGCCATCAAAAGGAAAACCCTTAATCACAAGAACACTGGTTTGGCGATGTTGTGGCAACAGGGTGTACTATTTTTATCAAAAATACACCAAAACTTGCACCTAACCGTTATTGCTTATTCATGATGATGGTAGAACTCATGTTTCAACAATGGTGGATGGTTTGAGACAAAACTGGAGCAGAACTCCATTGACAACATAAATCTGTCTTATCAACCTCTGCAAATTGGTCATAACACGACCACATGAAGACAGATTCGAAGTAGCCTAGTCACAAGTGAATCAGGAAAATGAGCAAAAGGCAACTCCAGTACACATTCAATTTCTAAAGCTTTCAACTCGATAGCTAGACATTGTCAATGTTAATTTGATAAGCTTGTCAGAAAAAAGTTAGACTACACCTATTTTTTAATATTTTGTTGTGTAACTTCTTTCCAGATCTTTGGTATGTGTTCATTCAACATTTTTTTCAGACTACCCCGCATTGAACTCATCTTCGCGAATCGAGGTTGTGACTATGGATTGAATAAATTCAACAGCCATTATTACTGTTAATTCGTTAAGTTTCATTGAAATTCATGACAATATACATCGACCATCGTGAGCCAGGCTAGCCATAATAAAATAGAATAAACTCAATCGCCATTATTGTCGTTATTTTGATAAGCTAGTTCAAAGATCATGACAGTCTACATCAACCATTATAATCCAAAGCCAACCAACGTAAAATATGAGATGGGAACTTTGGCTAGACAAAGTCAAATATCAACGGGGAATGTACCGTTGTTTCGAGGGATAATCCTTTTTTAGAGAAGAAATGGGAAGAAAAATACCAGTTTGGGACATGGTTCAATTCTGTAATTAAAAACAAACTGTGACGCTGCTCCAAAGGAATTGAACCCGGGCCACGGACTTAACCCAACGCGTAATACTAACCCCTGTCGGCAGAATATAATAGTTTCGTCGTCCTTCTGGCTTTCTCTCGAGGAGAGTTTATATCTTACAGAATTATATACCGGAAAACCATTAATTTTGCTAAACGGGTGAATTAATCAATGGTACCTTATCAACCACAGCCCTGTGAGCCGAGAATGAACCCAAGATTTGAAACCCTTGAATTCCAACGAACCGATTAAAAAAAAGAAAGTCCCAAGTAGCTCACAATTCGCGGAAGTCGGCCTGAACAAGGTAAATTGGCCGGTCTTGGATAAAAATGAAGAATTAATGATGATAATTACAAGGTCAAGGATTCAATCAGCCTCTGCAACCAGATTGCCGAGGGGTTTTAAAAAATCTATCCTCCTTATCGTAAGGCCTTCGAGAAAATTCAAAAAACAGAATAACATTTAAAGTGACACCTAAGACAACAGCAGGATCATTCCTTTCCTTTTAGGAATAAAAATGATGAAAGGAAAAAAGAATATTCGAGAAAATTTGGTTGCAAGAACAAGAATGAACAACACTTCCCTATGTCCTTTTTCGGGTATTAAAAAATAAATAAAGGAAAAAGAAAATTCAGGAAAATTTGGTGGGTTGTTTTTTTAAATAGCGAGATATAGTTAATAAATTGTAAATAATCCAAATTTTAAAACTTTAAAAAATGGTTTATATCTAGTGGCATATAAATATTTTTGGGTATAGATTAAATTGTAATTTAGTATTTAGCTATTACATATAAGGATAGTGTTTTTGGATATTGAGTTTAACTTTTTTAATAATCTCAATTAGTGGGTATTTAGTATATATTGATAAAATTGTGTTTAGTTTTTGGAATATAATTTAAATTTGGTTTTGATTGGTTAAGATTTTATTTTTATTTTTGAATATAAAGAAAAAAATTAGAGGTATTTTATAAGAGTGGAAATCTACCTTTTCTGATTTATTAGTAAGTTATTTTGGTAGTCAAATGTTGTTTTGTACATAGTGATGTAGCTATTATATAATAATAGTTAATCTAATAACTTGGAATAATATAGACTTTTGGGAAATCCTATTGGTGCAAGGAATAGTTTGGTCACTTCAGACACTTTTGAGAAGGTGGGGTGGGGATGATGGGGTAGGGGCATGACCTTCTTCATCCAAAGAGGGTATTGACTCCACCAATTTTACCGACCTTTTACGGTTTATGTTTGGATTACCCAAAAGACCTAAAATCTCTTATTGTGTGGAGGAAGTCATTTATGAAACTCCGTAATAGCCCCTGGTTGATTTTCTATGTAAATAAAATAAGACGAATGTCATGGGACACGTATTCCAAGCTGAATGTTGAGCTAAACATAGTGATTAAGTATCACTGGTGATTAATTAATGGCTATGGAAATTGGCAAAGGCATTAATTGGCATATATTTATGAAAATAAAGGAAAATAAGAAAAAAGAGAGATGAAAGGTCACAATTTGCATGAAAGGGAAATTGAAAGAAAAATAAGAAAATAGAGGCCTCAATGATAAAAAGGCTTATGATGATCAGTCGCTATCCTTTTGACATTTTTGGGTTGAATTCTCTTGCATTCTCTCATTCTCTCGTACTCTTGCACACTTAGAGTATTCTTTGAGCACTTTGGCATATATTGGATTTGGAGAAAGAAGGCAAGGAAATCAAGAAAGCGTAAGGGAACAAGTGGATCAACAACTACAGTTGGATTGTTTTGCAGATAACAGGTTGCATGTATGATTTCCTTACTAATTTATGGATGTATGGTATATGCATGTGATTTTTTGGTTATGTGTTGTCATTGGCATGGTGATTTGCTTGGATTGACAGTGGTTTTAGCCTTGCCTTGCCATTTCCTAGATAGGAATGGTGTTGTGTGTTTTTCCACTTGATTGTTTTATGATTGGTGCTCATAATCCCTTATAGTTTGGGGTTGGAACAAACGCTCCTGAAGTCATGGAACAGCTTGGGTTGAGTTACTAGTCTTAGAGCCTAGGTTGGTACAAATGCTCTGGATCCCTTGGTGGGTTGAGTTACTAGTCTCTAGAGTCGGGTTGGACAAATGCTCTAAAGCCCTGGAAGGTTATGGACTGAGTTACTAGTTCCTAGAGCCCTAGACAACTTGGGTAGAGACCGATCTGGTTGATGTTAGTGATGTCCGACCGTGAGGTGGAATCACTGATGAGAGTTGAGGTGGTTTGGCCTTTAGAAGCCCTGCTTTGGTTTGGTCTTAGTTTATTCCATGAGATCCCACATTCATGTTTGGAATATGGCGCGAGGATGATTAGCTGAAAGAGAGATTTGGTTCAGCCCAATCTATGGTCGGGTGTTACATTCAAGTCCCTGACTTGGTTGGTATTTTCATATGTTAATATGAGGCATTCCCTTATTATGACTTATGAGCATTTGTAGCAATTATGTTGGTGACATTATGGCTGAGTTGCCATAGTTTCTATGTTGGTTATTTGTTGGTTATATGTTGGTTATGTGATGTATATTACTTATGGTTCTTGACATGTTTTGTTGAATGTATGAATGGTTGATGAATGCATGGACTAACAAATTGTATTACAACTATTATGAGAGAGCATTAGACCTTCTTGGTGATTCTCATATAAGTTTAAGACTCCTATGATTAGATATGCATTCATGACATGTATCTTACATGTCTACCATATGTTTGACGAAATGATTGTCATGGTTAGGCTTGGTTAGGTCAAGTTTTTGTATGTTTAGCATCGTCCTTATGTCATCTATCATTTTGAGAAGTCTGAGGCAGTTCTAGGCAGGGCTTGGAGGCTAGCCTGGAATTGTGGCTTATCGGGACCGTAGGCACTGAACTGACGAATTTACGACATAATCACATGGAGCAAGGCTTGTGACTGCAGTTGGAAGCCTTCAATCGCATGTAGGCAATGTCAAGGGTGTGGTTGGGAGTCCAGGTCACTGAAACCAAGTTCCAACTTAGGGATTGACCACCTAGGGTGTTTCTTCACCTCATGGAAGATTTGTAGTCCTTGTAGGATGTCAAGTTGCAATCAGAAATTTCCTGTTGTAGGCCCCACTTCCTTAACTGGAGCGAGGAAGTTAGGTCATGTCATAGTAACTATGTCTCATGTTTACCCTAGAAGGTTCATGAATTTGGGTAAATACGGGAGGGATGATTATGGATTGGTATCAAAGCTCCCAAGTTCAAACACTTGCATTGGATGGGTAGAATGTATTTGTCATGCATGCATGGCAGTTGTTTATGTGTTTGTTATGCATGCACTCTTATGGTCATTGTTGTAGTTTGCATCATCGTGACAACGTTGGTATGATGTTGATGTTTAGATGATTGATATGTTGATTTCAATATATAAACATATGTTGTATTGATCCAAATTGATTGTGTAGACGAGATAGCCTCCCCTGAACTTCACTGAGGTATGTTTAATCATGTTTATATTTGGTTTATGTGAAATGGATGTTTGCAGGAAAAAGAAGATCAAGATTACTAGCAGAATGGTGGACTATAGTTCACGTGATTCTCCCTACAGATCATATGAACAACATGGCAACGAGTACTCCCATGACATAGCAAATACATTGAGAAGTTTGAAAGCTAAGATAAGAAGTTGTAAGGCGGATAATAACAGGATCATTCATTCATAGGAAATACTTGCTAAGGTTATAGGAGAAGCAAGCAGAAGTTAATGTAGTCATCTTCTAGAGTCTGTCAGATTTGCAGAGACAATGACCATTTAGGATTAGCCATGGACAGAAGGAAAGAATGAATGGGACATATGGCAGCAGGTCTCAATCAAGATACATGTTTGACATGGATGACACAGTTAGAGATGATAGGTTCTTGGATACCCCTGACAAGAGGGGTAATTATCATGGGTTCAATTCTAGTTTTGGCTGAGAGGGACATCATCATCATCACCACCACCATCCGTATAGGAGGAGTGAGACGAAGTACTTACCAGAGGAGTTCAAGAAATCAAAGCCTCCTACATTTGATGGAGAAAAGACGAAGTCACAAGATGAAAAAGCTTGGTTGCTTGGGATGAATAAGTTTTTCAGATTGCATGATTATTCAGAAAATATGAAAGCGAGGATAACTACTTTTTGTCTTAAAGGAAAAGCAGACATTTGGTGGGAAGATGTGAAGAATGTCAGAGGCATTTAATAAGAGGAGTTGACTTGGAGTGAGTACAAGAGACTTTTAAGGAAGAAGTATCTATTTGAAATATATTATGATGACAGGGCAAAGGAGTTTTATGAGTTGAAGATGGGATTTATGACTGATGAGGAGTCTACTAGCAGATTCCTGGAGTTGTTGAGATATGTGCCTTATCTTAAGGATGAGAAATCAAAGATTCAGAGATTCATTAGTGGGTTGTCGATATCATTCAAAGACAGGATTAAGTTGGATGAGCTTAGATCGTTAGAGGAAGCCATCATAAAGTTGAAGCATTGTTATGAGCAATTGAAGAGCAAGACTGAGTCTAAGCATGATTGGAAAGGTAACGAGAAGAATAAAGGAAAGTGGGCATATGTTGTATAGGTTGTACATGTTGCATCTGTGATGTTGTACGCATGCGGTGTGGTGTATATATAGTGTTTGTACATGTTATTTATGCAATGATTATGTACAAGGTGGTACAGATATTGTTGTGTGAATGTTGCATATGCATTACTAGGTATAAATGGTGCTATGTACATGCTGGATATGTGTTGTTGTGTACATACTGTAATGTGTGCATGATGGATATGCAGTGTTGTGTGCATATGGTGTTGGACGCATGTTGGATATGTAGTGATGTGTACATAGGGTGATATGTACATGTTGTATATAAAGTGTTATGTACACGTGGTGTTGTGTGCATGTTGTACATGTGGTGTTGTGTGCATGATTGTACAAGTGGTGATGTGAGCATGTGGTGTCGTGTACATGTTGTACATGTGGTGTCGTGTACATGTCGTGCATGTGGTACTATGTACATGTGGTATTGTGTACATGTTGTACAAGTGGTGCAGTGCACATGTGGCATTGTGTATATGTTGTGCAAGTGGTGCCATGTACATGTGATGTTGAGCACACGTTGTGCAGGTCGTGCAATGTACAAGTGGTATTGTGTACATGTTGTACATATGGTACTAGTGTATGTGTGGTATTGTGTGCATGTCATACATGTTGTGTTAAAGGCATGTGGTACTATAAATGCGCATTGTGTAGTCGGGGTATCATGACATCTATATTTGTTATGTTGTACTTTGTCTAAGTGTATGTGTTGTGTTGTATGCCAGGTTTATGTATATATATTGTGTGGCATTGTACATCAATGTATAGATGTATGTATTGTGTTTTACACTCGGTGTAGGTGTATGTATGTGTTGTGTTGTACACTAGGTGTAGGTTTATGAGTTATATGTCAGGCATGGGTGCATGTATTGCATGGTGTTGTATGTCGTGTGTGGTTGTATGTGTATGATGCACACTATGTGTATATGTCGTGTGTGGTTGTTCTATGATGATTACATGTGATCTATAATTCTGGTTTATGATAGTTACACGTAATTTATGATTTTGATCTATGATGGTTGTGTTTTGAGCTAACCCGATGTGGTATGTTCTACATAATGATTTGGCCAAAGATGCTAGTTTGACTTGTTGTGACAGGAAGCGAACATAATTGCAAGTGTACCTTGTTGACGGGCCACCAATGAGGTAATATTTGAAGTTATTTCAATTTATTTCAATCTAATGGAAATTATGTGCTTGGTATAGGAAAGCATGGAAATGCCTGGTTGGGTGGTTGAAATCGATTACAAAAATTAGCAGCAACAATGAAAGAAATTGGAACATGCAACACTATCCTAGTAAAGCACTTCAGGAGCAAGGCCATTGTGGGACACTAATACCCAATAGTGTCCATTGATTTCCATGAGCATGTTATGACTGATATGATGGTTTTGAGGCAGGGATATGATTTTTTTTTTGTATCTTTCGATGTGAGGAGTGGGGGTGATAGCAAAACTTGGAAGGTGTGTGACTGTAAGTAAGGGGGTGACCGGATTTCCCGAGGGACTGTGTAGCAGAGAAGGGAAGGTCAGGGATGGATTTGTTTTTGTCATTAGCATTGCCAGATGGAATCAAATGCACATTGGGAGTGTGCCCTGGAACAATGAGATGGCAATTGTTCGTTGAGAAGACAAGTGGTGTTGTATTATAGTGCTGGACATTAGATGCATATTTGACCTTGCAGTGGATTCTAGACTTCCTAGGAAGGAGGTGCATCCTAGTACTACTTTTGAGGGTGGAGGTGTGAGCCTCTAGATTCCCTTCTTACGGATGTAGGCATCGTATCCTTTTATTTGTTGGTTGAGCAAACGTGCATGTGTATATGTATAAAGTTGGATTTATAAAGGTCCATAGAAAATATGATTATTTGTTGGGTGAAACAAATGTGTATGTGAGTATATGTGGTTATTGTAAATACCGTAATGAGTTGTGTTATAAAGCTCCAGTAAACAGTATGATTGTCATGTTTAGTAGTGGTCATTATAAATATTGCAACAAGCTATGTTATAAAGCTCCATGGGTAGTATGTTTTGTTTTTAGCAGTCTTGTTGGTTATAGGGGTCATTGAACATCGAGGATGGGGTTCCCCCAAGGGGGAGAGTTCTGTAACAACCTCGGTTAAAAATTCATGTAAAAATATATAAGACTACGGTCATGGGTCACATATTTCAAGCTGAATGGTGGGCAAAACATCCTAGTGAGTGTTCATTTCGGTTATTATGGCTAAGGAAAATGGCAGAGACAGTGAATAAGGCTTTGGAAAGGCAAAATGGCATTTTGGCACTTTTATTTATGAAAATAATGGAAATTAGGAGGAAAAGAAGGTGAAAGGTCACAGGTTGCATGTGAGGAGGAAATTGAAGGAAAATAATGGAAATTGAAGAAAATAGAGGCCTTATTGATAAAAAGGCTTATGAGGATCAGGTTGTAAGCTTTTGATAGGTTTTGGTGGAGCTCTCTTCTATTCTCTCTCCCTCTCTCATACCCTTGGACACTTGGAGTTTTCTTGGAGCACTCTTGGAGAGTGTGGGATACTTGGATTTTTGGAGCAAGAAGGTAAAGGAAGAGCAAGAAATCGCAAGAGGACATCAGGATCAACAACTACAATGACTTTTTCTTGCAAGTACCGAGTTTCATGTATGTTTTCCTCACTAGTTTCGACATGCATGTGGTTTCTTGGTTATGATCTATCACTAGCATGGAGGATTGCCTAGATTGACAGTCGATTTGCCTAACCTTGCCATTTCCTGGATAATCATGGTGTTGTGGGTTCATTTATTTGTTTTTCTAGTTGTTTCTCATGTTTCCTTTAGCTTGGGTTGAGTTATTAATTCCTGGAAGCCTTGATTGGACAAACACAAGGAGCCCTAGGTGGGAGGAGTTACTAGTCTTGGAGCCTTGGTTGGACAAACACTCTGGAGCCGAGTAAAATCTGTGGGTTGAGTTACTAGTCCTGGAGCCTTGGTTTGAACAAACACTCTAGAGCCCTAAAAGGCTTGGATAGAGACCAACCTGATGATGGTTTTGTGATGTCCAACCGTGAGGTGGAATCACTATTTGATGGGTAGAGGTGAATGGCCTCTGGAATACTTGGATGGTTTTGGATTGATGTGTTCTATGAGATCCAACATTCATGCTTGGAAAATGGCACGGGGGTGAATGGCTGAAGAGAGATTTGGCTCACCCACTCTACGATGGGGTGGAACGTGGTAGTCCCATCCTGGGTTGGCTTTTGTATGATTAATATGAGGTTATTTCTCCTTGTTATCTCATGAATATTATACTAGTCTATATGTGGATTATATGGTTGATGTATCCTTGATATTTATGTTGTTATTATGTTGGTTATAAGCATGTATTATGACAGTGATGATGTATGGCTATGCTCACATTTTGATTCGTAAATGAATGGATAGTGTATCTATGACCTAATCAATGATAGTGCAACTAATGATATAAGGGAACAATTCTTCTTAGCGATTCTCAGATAAGTATGAGACCCCTATGCTTAGATCTGTTGTTTACTCCTGCAGATTACATTCATGTCAAGTCTTTAACAAAATGTCAGTCCCGGTTGGGGATGACTAGGCATAGTCCTCGAGTTAGTTTTTGGTTTATTAGTCTTTGCATCATGTGTTTAATGGATTACAAAAGTTACAAGAAGTTTTGGGCAGTGGCCAGAATTCTAGGCTTGAAAAGTGCCTTAAATTCCCCGGACTCTGGTACAGGTCTACTGGAAATAGTCCTTGGACGCAGACATGTAGTCTTGTGGGAGCATCCAGAGCTCTCTTGATGCTCGAATTCCCATAGCATGGGAGCGTCCAAATCTCTCTGGATGTTGGCATGCCCATAGCATGGGAGTGTCTAGAGGTTTAATATCTTAAAGACTCAATGGGACTCAGGGGATGGTTACCTGAGAGGCGGGGATGGCTCTTGAGAGTCTTGTTGTTGTTATGGACGGTTTGTATGGTGTGCTTTTATCGGTTCCACTTCCTTAACGTGAACTAGGAGGTCGAATCATATCATAGTAACTTATCGTCACATGTTTACCCCGGTTGGCTGGTTACTTGGGTAGATGTGGGAGGTGGGTGTTACAAACAAACACTCTGGAGCCATGGAAGGTTGTGGGTTGATTACTAGTTCCTAGAGCCCTAGATAGGTTGGGTAGAGATCAATCTGGTTGGTGTTAGTGATGTCCAACTGTGAGGTGGAATCATTGGTTGAGGTTTGAGGTGGTTTGGCCTCTGGAAGCTCTAGTTTGATTTGGTCTTGGTTTATTCCATGAGATCCCACATTCATTCTTGGAATGTGGTGTGAGGGTGATTGGTTGAAAGAGAGATTTGGTTCAGCCCAATCTATGGTCAGGTGGTATGTGGAAGTCCCTGAATTGGTTGGCATTTCATATGTTAATATGAGACATTTCTTTATTGTGATATATAAGCATTTGTAGTGATTATGTTTATGATATTATGGCTGCGTTGCCATGGTTTTTATGTTTGTCATTTGTTAGTTATATGTTGGTTATGTGATGTGTATTACTTATGTCTCTTGACATGTTTGTATGAATGTATGGATGGTTTATGAATGAATGGACTAACAAATGTTATTACGGCTATTATGAGAGGGCATTAGACCTTCTTGCTAATTCTCAGATAAGTTTCAGACTCTTATGATAAGATATGCATTCATGACCTATAGATTACATGTTCGCCATATGTTTGACGAAATGAATGTCATGGTTAGGTCAATTTTTTGTTCAAGTTTTGTATGTTTAGCATTGTCCTTGTGTCATCTATCATTCTCAGAAGTCACAACCAGTTATGGGTAGGGGTCTTGAGGCTGGCCTGGAATTGTGGCTTTCGTTACTGCAAGCATTGAACTAAGCAATGTCACAACTGCATGGAGTAAGGATTGTGAGTGCGATTGGAGGCCTTCAACCACATGTATGCAGTGTCAAGGGTGCGGCTGGGAGTCTAGGTCATGAAATAGAGTTTCAGCTCAGGGATTGACCACCTAGGGTGTTTCTTCAACTCCTGGGTTACCTATAGTCCTTATAGGATGTTAGGTTGTGTTAATAAAATTCCAGTTGTAGGCCCCATTTCCTTAAATGGAGCTAGGAGTTCAGGTCATGTCATAGTAACTCTTTGTCTCTTCTTTACCCTGACAGGCTTGTGAAGTTGGGTAAATGTGGGACGACTGGTAACAAACTCGTTTAAGAGAGAGCAATTAAAGAAGCAAATTAGTGAATAGAGGTTGATTGTTGAGGCCCTTAAAGCAAGCTTAAACCCCCCTTTGATGTCCCAATAAAATTGCGTTCTAATAATATTAGAGAACTGTGGGGGCAAGCCAATAGACCAACCTCGAGAAATTGTAGAATTAGACAATCCAAATATAGTTCTAATACAAGAGGCAATAGGAAAGGGATACTCATTAGTTTTTTAACTTAAAAAGTCATATGGTGAGGGGAGGAATTTCTTGCTCTAGATTCAAAAGGGTTTTCAAGGGTTTGATTATTGGTTGGAATCATGATGTGATACCTTGATAATTCTCTCTATTCATTTAGGGTGTTGCAAAGAGATATAAAAAAAAGTTTGGGAATGACTCTAACTTTGCTAGATTTCTGTAGGCCTTATGAGGGTAAGTAAATTTACTATCAAAATATGTTTTTTTAGTGTTTTGAAGGTGATAACCTTATTATTTGGAGAGACTTAAATCTTAATTTGAATGGAAGGGAGATATTGGGATCCAACGCCAAAGTGGATAGTTTAGTAGGATTCTTCCATAAGTTGTTTAATTATGTAGGTGTTGTGGATAATGAGCTTATGAAGTTTAACCCAGCTTGGTGCAATAATAGATTAGGAGTAGATTGTGTTCCCAATAGGCTTGATAGGTTTTTTCAGCCATGGGGGCTTTTTATAAAGGGTGGGGTGGTACCTGTCATGTTTAAGACCCAACTGATGCTCAAATCATGTATTAGTTGTTTTGGAATTAGATAAAAATGATCTAAAGCTATGAACTCCTTTCATATTTAATCTAGGGTGGGCTAGTGAGAAGGTATTTTAGGATTTAGTGAAGGTAAATTGGTTGAGTTTTGATCCTTTCTATGAGGGAACTACTTGTGAATATTTTGTAAAGGATTTGAAAAGAATTAGGAAAAGGTGGAAACTTGGGTAGGAAAAATACACTAAGAAAGGGATGGTTACCAAAAGAAATGGAGAAGAACTTGGAATCATTTTTAATACTAATCTATGATGTCAACTTGGTGATGAAGATAAGGTCCTTTTGAAAAATTTGGAGTCCAAAAAGGCAATGTTTCTTCTACAATGGAAACATGAATGGAGACTCAAGGGTAGGGCTACTTGGATTGAGTTAGAGGATAAAAATACCAAATGTTTTTAAAACTTGGCCAATCACGAAAAAAAATATTGATGCAATCTAGGAACTAACAAATAGGAAAGGGAGAATGGTCAACAACATTTAGGATATAGCTAAATTAGGAGTGCAATATTTTGTGGAGGTGTTTATAGAATTGGGAAAAGCAAACATAGAATAAATTCTCAAGGTGACATTGTATTTCCTTGGATTGGTTGGAGAAGAGTTTTGGAGATGTTTAAAGAACTATGCCGAGCAAACATAGAAGAAATTCTCGATGTGGCATTGTATTTCCTTGGATTGGTTGGAGAATAGGAGAATGCGAGGATGTATAAGAGAATGATAAGGGAGGAACTTATTTATGTTATTAAATATTTTTAGAAATATATAAGTCCAGGATCAAATGACTGGACTATGGAATTCCATGTTGATTGTTTTGACCTATTGGAGAAGGATTTTCTCAAAGTTGTTGAAAAAGAGAGAACTTCTATGAGAGTGTTTGTATTTTTAAATTCCAATTTAATTGCTCTCAATTCAATAACAGATTACCATTCTAATTTTGATTCCTTTAGGCCTATCTCCCTATGCAATTTCATTTACCAAAAAAATTCCTAGGTCATTGCAGTTAGACTGAAGATTGACCTCTCAAAAGTAATCCCACCTTAGTAGTTCAGGTTCCTAAGGCACCACATATGCAAGGCATTAATATCCGCATCAGAGGGACTACACAATATCAAAGCCTCACATATGCTAGCAAAAACGATCATGTTAGATCTTTCTTAGGCATGTGATAGGGTGTGGTTCTCACTTTCATTTGTCAATCAAATTATGGAATGTGTGAATATTTCCTCCTTTGCAATATTGATTGATGGATGAACATCAAACTTATTTAAATTTTCAGGGGGGCTTAGACATGGTTGCACACTCTCACCCTTCCTCTTTTTTTTTGTGATGGAGGGATTAAGTAGAGCCATCAATTAAGTTGGAATAATGAGGAGAATAAAAGGCGTGAGAATAAGAAGATCTGAGTCATTCACACACCTAATATTCATAGATGTTGCTTTATTGTTATTTTTTGAATTAGAAAGGGAGGTTCATTGTTTCAATAACATTTTGTAGCTTCGCAATAAAGCCACAAGCATGGAAATAAATAGGAATAAATTTGTAGTTTATATAGTTGGTTTGGAAGGTACTTGAGATTTGGGTATTGGAGGATGGTTTCCTTTTCAACACTTAAACATGTTAAGAGGCGTTAAATATGTGGTCTTTATGCTTAAGCATACTTGCCATGGAAAGGTATATTAGTACTAGTTGTTGTCTAAAATTGAAAGATGCATCTCTTTTTGGTGCAACAAGTGGCTCTCTAAGTGAGGAAGTTAGTGCTAGAAGTTGTTCCAATATATTGCCACACCCTAGCTAATAACCTAGAGGTTTTATTTAAAAAAAAATATTTTTTATGGGAACAAAGTGATGATTACAAAGGGAATCGTCCAGTTAAGTGCCATAGAATTGTAGCTCCAAAATTCTGGGGGGCTAGAGGTTTAAGAACATACATTTATTTCGTAAAGCACTATAAACAAAATCATTATGGAATGTCATTGAGTAAGAGAGCCTCTGGAAAAGGATCCTTATACAAAAATGCATTGTTTCATGAACTATCTTGGACTACATTAGAAAAGAAAGGAAGAGTACAATGAATGTATCCAACCAATGGAAGACAATGACAATAACCTTCCTATTCATACACCCTTATTTGGCATGGAGAGTGAGATATGGATCACGAGTACTTTTGGACCATGACCAAGTGATGACAAATGATTGTGGTAGAAGCTTTGGAAAGTCAAAGCCCTTCACAAGTGTAACTTTGTTATGTGACTCATATTGAACAATAAAGCTTTAACATGGGAAGCCCTTTAGAAAAAAAATAGAATAGGTCCACGTATTTGTTTACTTTATAGGTGTAGCAAGGAAAACACTTTAGATTCATTCTTGCATTGTATTTTTTCTCGAGAAGCTAAGGTTGTGGTTAAGGAGATTTTGGGTATCTAGAATCCTTGGAAATATGAATCCATAGATACATGTTTTCTTTACATAGCAAGATCTAAAGTGTTTTAGAGCAATACCATTTTAGTGCAATTCATATGAAATATAGTGCAAAACCCAAGAAAATAAGGAAAAAGATAGATAAACCTCAAGAAAGATTTCTTTGATAATAAAAAATGAAGAGATATGTACACTTGCCTTTTCAAGGGGGAACCTCTAAGATAAATGCTCTGAATACAATCACAAATATTGAAAAAATATTACGTAACTCTCTCTCTCTCTCTTTCACACATGCGTGCAGACACAAACACACACATATATAGAGAGAGAACATTAGGTACTAAGAACCTCCTAACTAATTTGGACAATATTAACAAAGAAGACATTTTATGATTGACTATTATCTAACTATTTAATGGACCACATACATTAATATTGTATCTAAAGAAGGGGGTTAGGGTAGGACCCTAACATGCCTTCCTTGTTCAATAGTAATGTTGTCCTCAAAGCCGAAGGTGAGGAAATTGTTGGAGAATCATTGTTGTTTCCAATCCGACATATTTTGGTTGCATGTTTTTCCACTCAATCAATACTTCCTTGATACAACACTGGGGCAACTAACACACTCTAGTATTGAATATTGCTTCTCAATGGAGCCAAACCATACCTTCTTCATCAAGTTCTAATAGTTTGGTTTGTAATTTGCAGTTTGATTCCATAACCTTTCTCAAACAAGACACATGACAGACTAGATGAATATTAGAGTGGGCTAGAAGTTCCAAATTGCAGGCAACCTGACCAACGTGTTGTATGATCTAAGGGGGCCCATAGAACTTAAGAGCTATATTTTGGGGAAATTTGTCTTTGAGTAACATCTACTTATAAAGCTACATATGAAGGAACACTTGATCCCCTCCACAAAAGGAATGTTCAATTTTTTTTATCATCTTGTTGTTTCACTCAATTTTGCACCATAACCAAGTTGTCCTAGAGGATATGGATAATAAATTCTCTAGTGTGAAGCATTTTATCTATTGCATGGATCTTGGATGTGTCTAGTACATGGGATGCCATGAATAGGGGATTTTGGCCATAAACTACTTTATATGATGTCGTTTTGGTAGCTCCATGATAAGTGGTATTGTACCACCATTTAACAAGGGGAAACCATTGTGCCCACTAGTGTGAATTTTAGAAGAAAAAAAAAATCATCTCAAACAAGTTTCAAAGAACTTATTGACCACTTCTGTTTGACCATCCATTTAAGGACGATATGCAATACTCATATTTAGTCATGTACCTTGAAGTTTAAATAGCTCCTGCCAAAATGTTCCAGTGAATATGGGGTCTTGATCTAAGACAACAGAAATGGGCATATCATTTAGCTTAAAGATATGATCTATGGAGGCTTAGGTAACCAAGGTAGGAGTGAAAGGACGAGATAGGGCATAGAAATGGGTGGCTTTTGAAATACACTCTACCACCACCATAATCATTATTTTGTTGCCCGCTTTTGGAAGTGCCACAATAAAATCCATTGAAATGTTTGTCCAAATTTGTGTTGGGATTGGTAGATGTTGCAATTCCCCTGGTAACTGTTGAAATTTCTGAATCTAACACATCAGAAATCCCTACTGCATTATCTGGTTTAATTTCTCCTACTTGTTTATTTCATTAAAAAGTTATTTATATATATAAATATTGAAATAAACACAAATGCAGCCTTAACTCATATACAGATCAACAACTGAAATAACCGAGACAAACTCATAAGGGACACCGTTATTTTTGGACAATCGTCCCCGAAAATACCCAATGCGGGGAAACCGATGAAGGATACATGGGGGTTTTATTATTATGCAGTTTTTGAATACATCTAGGGTGCCAAAAATGGTTGACCCAACAAAGATTGTCCTTGGTAGTAGTACCTCTCCTTGAAGACATATATTTCGACTGATCAATCACCGAATGAACGATCTCACAACAACTATGGCAGGGGCCTTAGCTGGACAACGAAAGTTGCTCCAAGCTTCTCTACTGCTCTACGTCACTCTGCAGGGATTGCGTTACCCTTCCTGGCTCACCAACACTCAGTCTGCCCCACAAAAATTATTTTGGCGCTGCCTCTTGGCCCTGGATTAGCTCTACTAGCCTCTGTGTTGGCTCTCAGACCCTCTGCGTCACCCATGCCATCCTCTTCAGGCTCTGCATAGCTCCCAGCTGCCTCTGCGCCATCCTCTTCAGGCTTTGCGCTCTCTCTCACACTATATTTACCTTTCTACTATGTATTCTTAGCCTCGTGTCGAACTGCCCCTCATTGCAGCAAATCACTGTTCGATTGTCTCAACAAACCCTACTCCAGAAAATTGAACTAACTAATCAATTTGGTGTATCTCCAATTGACCCTCAAGCCTCTTATACTTTTCCTATTGAGTCTTCAACGACCGAGATTAAATCCCTAATTAATGGCTAAGATTAGATTTGGCTTGATCCATGTTATTTGGAACATTCTCACCCAATTTTATATTAATACTCATTAATATTTTAATTTTCCTAGATTTAGACTTAAGAACCCCATTAAAAATATTAATTATATTAATATCTCTCCAACCGGGTGGAATTTCCCCAAACCATTTTTGGGTCTTGGAGATCTCATTTGCCTTAGCCTCTCCACCAATTTTTCTGGCTAGAGCACATCTGATGCTAGCACAAATCAACACTCCCTCTTAGCGAGGAATGTGCTCTAGTAATGCTCCACCACTGAAACATCACACGGATCCTCCCGCACTGGTACCTGTGCTGATGTTTGGCCTACTACCTCACATCATCTGCACTGCTGCTTCTTGTACTGCTACCCATGAAACTGCCATTTCCACTGCTACATCTGTACTATAGCTCCCTCTCAATATGTTGCCCATGTTGTCCCTAGCACTACGACTGCTAATTGCGGTACTGCAACTCTGTTACCGATAAGTAAGTAACTGATCTACCCAAATACTGACATCCCAGTCAGTCTGGAGGCCTCATGAAACTAAAGCTGCCTCTAATGCTATGTTGTGCTCCCTCTATTACCACTGCACTGCTGCATACACCTTCGCACTATTGTAACCTCCATTGCGCTGCCTCAGATTTCTGCACCCAAACACTGCCTTGCTGCTCCATTACATTTTGATCCACCCGACCCCTGTCATCCTGCTACTCTTGTTAAGGGCTCCCATAGCCGAATATGATCTAAGAGTTTGGGCACCTCAAGGATCCTGCCCCTAGTATGTAGTCCTCCTGATTAGGACTCGATGTCTCCCCACCTCTTCTATAGAGGTGCATGAGCACTCATGGCACAATCATCATCAGTCTCGACTTATTTCTCTACCTTAGCTAAGATGCCTTGGAATTGGAAGCCTATCCCTTGTTTTTCTTCCTGGGATGCTGGGATGAATAATTTCCCAGCTCCCCATAATGGAAACACTTCACCTTGGAGATATCCTTCTTCTTCCTCTTCCCTTGTTGTCCCGCAGACGCTAGAGTCGCATCCTCCTCCTCCTCTTTCTTGATTCATCCTCCCTTGCCACTACTCCCTACCTTGGTCATCCACTTGATCTCTTCTTGGCGAAGATACGCCCACATCTCTTCCCATAGTGGAAAGATATCCCTACCCAAAATACTTTGGACAAATGTCTCCCACTCCTTGGAGACTGCATTCAGAGCAGTCCTCACCATGAACTTCGGATCTGGTGTAGACGCCACGAAAGTAAGTTGGTCATGAATCTCGTGCAATCTGAGGAGGAACGAATCTATCTGCTCCCCCTTCTACATCTGATATCACCACAACTGATTTTCCAATAACATCTACTGCACGGAAGAGCCCTGATACAAGGTCTTCAAAGTATCCCACATCTTCTTTGTTGTGTTCTTTTCAGCAATATGTGGTGTTGTACAAGTAAATCCCCTCTGCGGACAGAGGCGATCCCACTAGCCTAAATGGGGTCTAGCAATAATCAAACAACGCTAACACGCAAGTTCCTAATTGCAAAGTAAAGACCGATGATGAGGGCCTACCTCGGATCCAACGCTAGTATTCGTAGAAGAGTCGTCGCTCCCGTTCTTTTGCTTCAGCCGGTCACAATCCTCATGATCCTCGTGAACAGACACCTACACATGCAAAGAACAAGACAAATACAAGCATAAAATCCAAGAAATGCAACTATGTATCAGTCAGAAAGGATACAACTCAAACATCATTATAAAGACAATATGAGTGGAACCATAATGATAGTCGTCTATTATTATTGATAAACAAAAGAGAATACAACCAAGTTCTGACGTCAAATCCTCCTTTGGTTGGGTGATTAGCAACACATGCCTTGCAAAGCTTGTAGGGGATGGGGAACAAGCCTCTCTCTCCTAGGTTACTTGGACATGGATCTCCTCCTTAAAGATATAGCCTTATGGGGATGAACAAGGCTTCTTGTAGCATGAGCGTAGCAATTCTCAGACTTTGGGACTTAGATTTTGGAGCTTGGAGAGTAGAATTAATAACTAGCTTGTCAAAGGCAAAAGGACAAGCTTATATAGAGAGAGGAGAAGGAGATAAGATCATCCACAAGATTCATGGGATTGTCCTTACATTAGGAAGCTTCCATGAGAGGTGGAGAACTACTTCCCTTCCATGGAGATTTGAAGCCCAACTGAACTAACTCAAACTGGAATCAGTTCATGAATAGGTTAGGAAGAACCTTCCCAAGTTGGTTTGTTAAAAACTTTACCCAACTGGGTTGGCGCTAGTGCGACTCTGATATAGAGCGCCAGCTGGCGCGCCCTCTTTGGAGGATTCCCCCCATTGGCGCGAGTGATACACTGTAGAACAATGCCAATGGAAAAAGGGTTATATTTATGGGTATTTTGCAGAAGGTGTCTTCAAGGCATATGAAGTACATACTCAAGGGGATACAATGCAAGTGTTTTCAGGTTATGTCACTTCTCACAAGTCCTGGAATAGGTCCTCCAATGTGCGGGAGAAGGGGTAACAGGGACGGTGACAAAATACTGTGTAACATGTGGTACGCCATGATATTTAACCTCGTCAAGGATCATTCACTTCGCTCTCGCCCTTGAATCCTCACACTTCTCATTCTTAGTTGGGTCGACCGGGATAGCCATGGTTCTCAAGGCAAATCCCTTGATGCAATGTCGATCCAGGACTGCTAGGATCCTGGCCTTCCAGATGACAAAGTTGGAATCCCTGTCCAACCTGTCCTGATCCCTCAGTCTATTCACTACCATTTTAGCTCCTCTTCTGGTCTCCCTCTAAGTTTCAAATCCCCTCTTGGAAATCTCCCTCTAAGTCCTTATTTCCCTGCTATAAATCCTCCCGCCAAATGTTGAACCACTCCTCTCCAATCCTCCTTGCAGTTGCAACTCGGATATGGATTTCTTGGCTTAGAAATCCATTAAGGTAGCGACTCCCTCTACCTTGGTTCCATCCCCTTAAGTACTATTTTACATCGACATAAACTACACCCCACCAACTTCTCAATCACAATTTTCCCAGAGCTCCCCAAGCCCCAATAACTGAAGAAACTGAGCCTTTCAAGCTCTGTGCAATCCTGATAATGACATAATATGCTCTTCTTGCCCACAACATCGATCCTTCGCTGAGAAAGATGATTGGGCACTATGTAGGTCTGATATGCCCCTATCTGCCTCTGAGGCTGACCCTCCTTTTGGCTCGAAATGATGACACAGGCCCTCTGCGTCACTTCTTCTCTGTTGATTATGCTCTGGAACAACGTTGTCTCTGGGGACAACTTCTACTGCTACAAATTCTTCATATTACTTCTGGTGTCTTCATTTCACCTATGATCTGCAATTCTCTGATACCATGTTGAAATTTCTGAATCTAACACATCAACAATCCCTATTGCATTATCTGGTTTAATTTCTCCTACTTGTTTATTCCATTAACAATTTATTTTTAAATATAATTACTGAAATAAACGCAGATATAGCCTTAACTCATATACAGATCAACAACTGAAATAACTGAGACAAACACACAAGGGACTCAGTTATTTTTGGAGAATTGTCCCTCGAAAAACCCAATGCAGGAAAACTAGTGGAACAGATATGGGGGTTTTATTATTATGCAGTTTCAAAATACATCTAGGGTGCTAGAAATGGCTCACCCAATAGAGAATTTCCTCGACAGTAGTGGCTCTCCTTGAAGACAAATATTCTGTCTGATCAATCACCAGATGAACGATCCCGCAACAACTTTGGCAGTGCCTTAGCTGGACAGTGAAAGTTGCTGCAAGTTTCTATGCTACTCTACGTCACTCTACAGGGACTGCGTCCCCTTATGGCTCACCAACACTCAGTCTGCCCCACGAAAAATCTTTCGGTGTTGCCTCTTGGCAGTACATAAGCTTTAATAACCTCTGCACAACTACTGAAGCCTCTGCGTCACTCACGCCAGCCTCTTTAACCTCTGCGTAGCTCCCAACTGCCTCTGCATTAGCCTCTTCAGGCTCTGTGTAGCTCCTAGCTGCCTATGTGTCAACCTCTTTAGGCTCTACGCTATCTCTCTAGCATTATATTTGTCAAGCCCACGAGTTGTGATTTGCGATGCACGACGAGTTGGGTGAGCTCTCTCGGTTATGTGCGACAAGCCGGGTGAGTGACGAGTCGGCGAACGGGCGCATTGGTTTTCGACGTTTGTTGTGACGATGGGATGAATTAGAGAAGTGCTGCAAGCTAGGGTGATCAGTTAAAGGCACCTAGGGCACGAGCGCGACAAGCTAACGGAGGTGTCAAAAAACCGAGAATTGGAATTTCAACTAAGTATGGCGAACTTCATGAGAAGGCGCCTTATACCATGCAAGCTGGGCATGTGGACCTGGTGGGGTGATGGTGTGGGCGAGATGACATGATGTTGTGGGCGAGCTGGACGAATGGGAAGGTCGACCCATGAAACATCCATGGTGTGGCATATATATTAGTGAGTGTTTAGATGGAGAAGTCAATTCTTCAAGTATAAGAACGAGCTACAGGTTGGACGCATAAGACGAAGGAAAAGTGCAAGCAGGTTCTTAAATCAAAGCAAGAAGCCGAAGTAAAAGGGCCGTAGCATGTTAGGCGAGTTGGGTTGCAGGTCGGGTGAGCAAACGAATGCAGGTAGGTGGGCGGGTGGACAAACCGCAGGGAAGTAGATGAGATGTAGGAAAGCAGGCGGGCGGACGAGCCATAGACGGGTGAGTAGGAGGGCGAGTCGGCATAGGTTGGTGGATAGGTGAACGATTGGACACCGCAATGAGTCGGGAGGGGTAACCCCCGGTTGGGTAGTGCACCCGTGATGATTTGGAGCGTGGCTTGTGGTGAACGACCTAAGTGGGAAGGTGTTCCAGGGGTTGGTGTGAACAACGAAGGTCCAGGCGAGCGCGTTCAGGGTGACACAGTAGAACAAGTCATGCGGGTAGGAAACAAGTGTGCATTAGGTGGGCGATACGTCGGGTAAGACTATACGGTGAAGTTCGGTGGCGGGTTGAACGGGTGAGTGCTTGCGCAGGCTGTGAGTTGGGCTGAATGATTGGATGATGGAGGGAAACCCGATGGGTGCCACTGCCCGATGTGTTGGGCAACCTGACCCAGTGAAGGGTGGGCGCTCCGAATGACAGTTCGGGTTGTTGGGTTGTGTTATATTCTTTCCACATAGTTAACAGGGGGTTTGAGGGGTACCCGTAACCCCACTTTATGGGGTCTGGGGCAGCGACTCGGAAAATTTTGGTTTTGGACCCTATGTTAGGTTGGGCGGACCCACCTATGGTTTTGTGCATGATTTTCGCACATGTTTTTTGGACATGATGGTTTTCGGTCCATGGTATTGGATGCTTCGACATGTATAAATATGTATTGTAACATTGAAAGGAATATAATGAAAAATCAAGCTGGTAGTCTCGGTTTTGAGATCCAGTGGGAAATCTCTGTGTATATGTGTTTTATGGGTTATGCTCTCACAATTTTTTATTTTCTTGTGATTTAGAATTCGTATGCAGGTAATTTCTGTACGGGGTTAAAACCTACATTTGGTATCGGAGCTTTTTTGGCTTCAAGGGGACGCCTTTGTTGCTGAGGGGTTTCGCTCGGGCCTGTGGTAGACCCTGTTCAGTGGGAGATCTGCGAGATGGATTCTGGTGGTGAAAGAAGATGGCGAGCAGCGGAAAGATAGAGATTGAGAAGTTCAATGGTCAGAGTTTTGAGTTGTGGAAACTCAAGATGGAGATCTTTTGGTGGATAAATATCAGTGGATCACGGTAGATCCGGGTACTAAACCAACGGGAGTGACCGATGAAGAATGGAAGAAGTTGGATCAGAAGGCAAAGAGCACAATACGATTGTGTGTCTCAGATTCAGTATTGTTGAATGTATCAGGGGAAGCTACGACGAAGGCTCTGTGGGACAAGTTAGGGACTTTGTACCAATCTAAGTCTCTAATGAATAAACTATTCCTGCGGAAAAAGCTGTATAACCTGAGGATGAAAGATGGAGACTTGGTGACAGAGCATTTGAATGATTTTAATACTGTGGTAAGTCAGTTATCATCTGTTGATATTAAAATTTCAGATGAAGATAAGTGCATCAGTTTGTTTTGTTCTCTACCAGATTCGTGGGATAGTCTGGTTATTGCAATAGGTAGCAATGCAACTGCTTTATAGTTTGATGAAATAGTCTCAGCCTTGCTGACGGAGGAGATGAGACGGAAAAATATGGACAACCAGAATGGTGATGCCTTGTCTATACGAGGACGGTCCCAGAACAGAAACAAAAATAAGTCATCGAGTGGAGATCTAAATCTAGAGGGAGATCTAAATCTCCAGGAAAACCTACAAAGGTGGTGTGCTGGAAATGCGGAAAGGAAGGGCACTTCAGAAGGGAGTGTAAATCTAAAGCTCCTGATAAAGGAAAGGGATCTGATGATGCCCCTTCTGCAGAGGTGAAAACCACCTCAGATGAAGGTGGGGATGTGTACTTGGCTTCTTCAAGTACACATGTAGATCATGAGGCATGGTTGATTGACTCAGGTGCATCCTTTCACTTCACTCCCCATAGAGAGTGGTTCTGCGAGTATGAGAAATACGATGGTGGTGAGGTCTTCTTAGGAGATGATAGGAAGGCTAGAATCATTGGTCGGGGAAAAGTAAAGTTGAAGTTGCAAGGT